>PVIH01024162.1:0-23355 GCA_004025045.1 Sigmodon hispidus
GATTTCGTCTTACTTAATTTCTGTAACAGTTGATATCTGGCTGTCCTTTTTATAATGCAAAGTGAGAACTTTCCCTACTGTGTTTGGTAAATGTTGTCCAGGTTCCATTGCCAAGAATGTTGTCTAAAATGCCTGTTTAGTTTTCAGGGATGGAGCTCTCCACCCTTTACTTGGTTTTTAAGTATGTATGGAATGTTATAAGACATAGTAATAGTGGTGGTCAGATGTGAAAATGGTAGGGAGACAAATATACATGTGAAATAAACTCAGTATTTTAATAAAGTAAAAAAAAAAAAAGAATGGCTATTTCCATAATCTCTTGATTCTGAAATCTTTCGTGCATAATTTGTATGTTTCTTTGTGTGCAGGTGTGTGTGTGTGTGTGTGTGTGTGTGTGTTTCCTGTATGTGATGCATGTCATGTCACATACATGTGCAGGTCAGAAGACAACTGTCAGGAGGAGTCTTCCTCGGTGATTCTGGGGATTGGACTCATGACTCAAGTCTAGTGGTTGAACAGCCTCACCAGCCCCACTTTATTTTCAGAGATAAAATCTCTCACGGAGGCTTGTCACTCACTGAGGGATCAGCTTTGTGGCCTTGCCTTCCCAGCACAGGGTGATAAGAGCTTGTCATCATGTGCATCTTTTTGCACATGGGTGCTGGATGTTAATGATCCGATCTGAAAGCCTGAGTATTTTACCAATTGAACTATCCCCGAGTCCTCTTCCCTGGTCACTCTGGTCACGGGAGCATTGTGTTGTCTTCCTGCCTTCCAAAGGTACTGGCTGAGACTGTTTTAAAAGCTGATTGTAGTAAAGTTAATAATAGCCTTAGGCAAAGAGAACTCTGCCTCCTGAAGGCAGTTTTACCTGTTTGTTTTATGGCCTCAATTAAGGGGAAGTCTATGGCCTTTGCAGCCCGGTATTGGAAGCTGGGTTTTCTCCTTGGAAGACTCTAATCTCCCATCCTCATTTCTAAATTCTCACTAAGCAGTGTTTTGAGGAAGAGGTCTCTATAAGTCTAAAGGCCAAAGTAATGAATTTGGACACCACTCATTCTCATAAAACACCCACTGTTCTGTGTCCCTGTGTCTGAACTACTGTAAATAGCACATAAAATACACTCAGAGGGCTCAGGGCTCCCTGGAAACCAAACCCCAGAGCTCTACAGATGTCCAATGTCCGGGAAAGGGCTATAAATATAAAGGAACAGGCCTGTGATGTTTGATCCAGGTAGGAAACTCAGCATAGGTGTCCCTATGCTCCTCTGATCTCTCTCCTTTTAGAAACAAAACAAAACAAAGCTTTCTTTAGATACACTAGCAAGCTTGGGAAGCTTGGCGTGACCTCATTGTAAGTTAGAATGAAGAGGCCTTAACCTAAGCAATGTTGAGGGAAAGAAATTCCATCTTCTTTTTTAAAATTTTAAAAATATTTTCATTATATTATGTGCACTGGTGTTTTGCTTTCATGTCTGTGAGGGTGCCAGATCTTGAAGTTAGAGACAGTTGTGAGCTGCCATGTGGGTGCTGGGCTTTGAACCTGGGTCCTCTAGAAGACCAGTCAGTGCTCTTAACTGCTGAGCCATCTCTCCAGCCCGGAAATTCCATCTTCTAAGGTTGATCCTTCTCTGCTACTTGACTCCCTGGCCTTCCTGTTTTGACCTTTCTGTTTTACTGCACCTCTACTTGGATCATGAACTTTCTCAATAACTGGATTAGGCTTTGTTCTTTAAGGTGTAAAATTTCAGGGCGGGGTGCTTCAGAGATGATCAAGCTGGAAAGGTGCTTGCTGTACAATTGTGAGGGTGAGGATCCGCATCCAGATCCCTAGTCCCCACGTAAAAAGACAGGCGCAGCTGTGTGTTGTTGTAACTTCAGGAAATCTGAGTCAAGAATTGTCCTGGGGCCTGCTGGCCAGATTGTCTAGATGAATCAGTTCATTAGTGAGTCCAGGTTTAAGGAACTTCAAATGCATGGACCACAATGTAAGATTTGGATTTCCTTTTGGGGCGGTGACATGGAGTACAAGATCACTAAGACCCTTAAGTTCTGGGGTTTCTAGCTGAAGGGGAGGCCAAATACAAGTAACTAAACAACTGGGCACAGATCAGAATAGACTCTAGGGCTTCATTGCCCTGGGTTACCATCCCAGCTCACCAGGTACCCAAACTCACCTCACTCAGACTCAGATCTGACTGAAACAGGAGTATTGTTTAAGAACCCAACTAGATGATTCTGGGAATGAATGGCCTGATAGAGTTCTGGGTACTTAGTGAAGGCTAAGGGCTCAAGAAACTTCAACTTGTGACAGAGTTGATTTCCCATCCCGTGATTTAGCAGATAAAGTTAGAGCTAATATCCTGTGACTAACAGGATCTCAGGCTCATAGCAGAGTTCTCATTTGGCTGTAAACGGCCTCTCTGGTGCTTCCTCTAGTGGATTTAAAAGGGTCTTGGTTTATGACTTTCTTTGTTCTGTTACCATAAAACTTCCTAAAACAGCTTCCACCATGGAACATGGGGTTGGGGGTACCCTAAATCTGAGTTTCCGGGTTATGGTAACTTATATCCAGCTTCAGAATAAACTACCTCTTCTCCTCTTGGAGAGCTGCGTTTTTGCTTGGGCAGTCGCGGTACTCCAGCAATGATCCACTTTTCACAGGAGTCTTGAATGGAAACAAGATAAAAAGATAACCAACCTTTGTGCCCACGCAGCCTGCATTCTCCTCAGCTGGTGTGAGAGAACTTTCAGGCTCTCTTGGATCTCCCTTGCTTGGTGAATGCCTCTCTAACTCCAGTGTGCTTCCAAAGTATTGGCTTAAGATGTCTATTTTGGGGGGCTGGAGAGATGGCTCAAGTGATTGGGAGCACTAACTGCTCTTCCAGAAGACCAGGGTTCGGTTCCCAGCACCCACATGGCAGCTCACAACTGTCTGTAGTTCCAGTTCCCAGTTCCAGGCAAACACCAAGGCAAATAAATGTTTAAAAAAAAAAAAAAAGATGTCTATTTTGAGGGGCTGGAGAGATGGCTCAGAGGTTAAGAGCACCAACTGTTCTTCCAGAGGTCCTCGAGTTCAATTCCAAGCACCCACATGGCAGCTCACAGCCATCTATAATAGGATCTGGTTTCCTTATAGTTATTGTTAACTTTTCAGCATTTTAAATTCATTTTACTGTTTTTTTGATAAATACAAAATAAATAAAGAAGAAAAAAAAATAGGATCTGGTTTCTTCTTCTGGTGTTCAGGCAGAGCACTGTATGCATAATAAATAAATGCATCTTAAAAAATGTTTTTTGTTTGTTTGTTTTTGTTTTAAAAAAGAAAGTCAGATGTGATGGTGAATCCTCTTAATCCCAGCGCTCAGCAGACAGAGGTAGGTGGATCCCTTGTGAGTTTGAGGTCAGCCTGGTGTTTAGCGTTCCTGTCAGAATGAAAAAGAAAGTCTTCTACTATCACCTTTTGCTGACCTTGTTTCTTTATTCTTTATCTCAACAGAGCAAAAGTCTATTGTAGGAGGAAGTTTTCCTGTCCCACAGCACCCCAAATAATCAGAGGCTTTATATTAATTACAAATGTTTAGCCAAAAGCTCAGGTTTATTAGTAACTAACAGGTACATTTTAAGCTAATCCATCTTCCCTATTTATGTCCAGCCATGCGGCGGTACCTTTATTAGAATGGCACCCGTTCATCTCCAGCTCCCTCTGTATCTGGCTGGCGACTGACTCCTGACTCCGCCCATCCTCAGTCCGTCATTTCGAGTTTGGTTTTCCCACCTAACTCTATCCTGTTCGGCTATTAGACAGTTTGCTTACTAAACCAATCATAACAACATATATTCACACAGTGACAGAAAGATTATTCCACAGCACTGTATCAATGATTATGGCCTGTTTTAAGAAAAAAGCTAAAAAAGGGAGGCAGGTCATATGCCTTTAATCAGAGCATTTGGGAGATAGAGACAGAGGCAGGTGGATTTCTGTTAGTTCCAGGCCAGCCCAGGCTACTACTTAGTGAGATCCTGCCTCAAAATAAATAAATGCATACATACATAAATAAGTAAATGAATAAATAAGTGAATGAAGGAATGAATACATAATTCATCTCATTTATAAAGGCCTCTTAGCCCTGGGAAGCATCTCTCCTCATACTTGGATGTCTTCTATTTTTTCTTGAATCTCAGTGTGGCTTGAGTTGAGGTCCCTAAATCTGAGATGAGCTCCTTAGGCTGCAAAGGATGGCCACATGGAGCTATCTTAGCTCACTTCTAACATTTCTGAAGGCATTCCTGGTGAATGTCTTTGACCTTTGGCAGATTTACCCTGCTCAGCATGGCTTCATGTTACCCTGGGTTCTTTTGTTTCTGTTTTTCTGGCCAACAGTTCACTTGGTGTTTGGTCAGTGCCACTGGTACCACAAAGGGAAATCCATACTTTGTCCCTGGGTCAGATAATGTGTGACTTTTCCCGGGGGAATGTCCCTAGAACTGACCCCTCAGATGTCCTCAGCCTGTCACCCCAGGAGAGCAGCCTGAGACACAGCATGGAGAAGCCAGTTCCCTACAGCAGCACCACAGTCGGAATCATTCCTTCTAGACTTTCTTTTAACCTGAAATTGTTATTTATTTATTTTTGAGGCAAGGTCTCTTACTGTCCAGGCTGACATCAAACTGACAGAGGCCTGCCGCCTCCTCCTCCTCCTGAGCACAGTGTGGAAAGGTATGCATCACCACACCTGGCTTTAAAAAGATGAATTTAAATTCCACTTGTTTTCACCTTAAAAGAGGGTTTTTGTTGTTGTTTTTTAAAGAAGTCATGTGAGCATTAGTGATGACCAAATGCTGAGCACTTGGAAAACCTGAGTTGCTTAATCTAAGAGGCAGGTGGCCCTACCACACCTGAGAAGCAGCTGCACAGCCATATCTCAGACTGTCATCGGGCCAGCTGCAAAAGATTTTGCCTGATGCAAAATCTATACTTCTTTTATTTCTTTCCTTTTTTTTTTTTTTTTTTTTTTAAGATATGAACGCAAGCTTTGGTCCAAAGTAATCCCTAAAGATCTATTTTTATCACTAAAGGCTTCTCCCTCTCTGAAGGAGGAAACAGGACATATTTCACTTTTGATCTTTCATGCTACCAAGCCTTTCTCACATCTTAAAGACAGAGGTATTTGGTAGCCTTTTTGGTGTAGTAACGAACACAAGTCCTGTCAATCAAAGGGCTAAAAGTATTGTCAGCCAGTATCCAGGCCCTTAGCAGAGTTCTCTCCATTTGGCTGAAAACTGCCTCTCTGGTGCTACCACCAGAGGATTTGAAACATGTCTTGATTTATGACTTTCTTTGTTCTGTTTCTATAAAAATCTCACAACATTGCTCCCACAATGGAACATGGAATTTGGAGCAACCCAAATCTGAGTTTCTCGGCCACAGTTAACTCATCTCTGGCTTCTTCACAATAAGCTATCTATTCTTATCCCCTTTTGAAGTGAGATCTCTGTTTTTATATTGATATGTTATAATTAATAGCTGGTGTACAATGTGCTTGTATGTATCTGGTATGTGCACATGTGTGTGTGTGTGGTTGTGTATATGTCTGCATGGGTGTGCACATAGCTGGAAGCCAGAGGCCAATATCGGGTGCTCGTCTTCATTCTTTTCAGATAGGGGTTTCTCACTGAACCTGGAACTCACCAGTATTACCCTACAGATGTGCACCATCATGCCTGACTTTTATGTGGGCAATGAGGATCAGAACTCAGGTCCTCACATTTGAGAGGCAGGCACCTTACTGACCAAGCCAATTCCCAGAGTCTTTAACAGCTGTTAAGGCTAATAATGGCATAGTGGCCAGAATATTCCAGAAATCCAGAGAAGTGTCACTTAAAGTAGCCAGTGGCTGAGAGACTAGGGAAGTGTCCTGGGTTTGAGACCTGAACTGGGCTTTTTTTATTTTTATTTTTATGTGAATTGGTGTTTTGCCTGCATGTATAACTGTAAGGGTATCAGACCTTGGAATTACAGACAGTTGTTAGCTGTCATGTGGATGCTGCGAATTGGACTCAGGTCCTCCGTAAGAACAGTCAGTGCTCCTAACCGCTGAGCCATCTCTCCAGCTCCTGAACTGGGCTTTTAAAGAAAATCTGGGATGTGGCTTATCAATAGGGTGCCCACTTAATAGCTAGGAATCATGGTACACCCCTGTAGTCTTAGCCCTCACTGGAGGCTGAGGGACCACTGCCAGACACCATCTAGGAAAAAAAGAAAGAAAGGAAGGAAGGAAGATAGAAAGAGAGAAAGGAAGGAAGGAAGGAAGGAAATTTTTTTAAAAAGGAAAGGAAAGAAGGAAGGAAGAACAGATGGACTGACAGACGAAAGAACTGATACTTTCTTTGGTGTATCTACTAGACCAGCGCACACTCAAAGAGGTTCACAACCCTGCAGGGGAACAGGGATCCTAAGTTACTTCTTTGACTTACAAAAAGAGAAATCGAGGCTCAGAGAGGACAATGACTTGCCTCAATTGTCCAACAAGGAAAGAGCAGAGGTGAGATCTGCACGGGGTCTCCTTCCCTCTTCCCAGGACTCGGCATGCCGTCTGCCCCCCCCCCCCAGCTCTCTCACACTTCCTTCCCTAGGGGACCTCACTTCCATCTGGCCTTGTCTGCCCCCTCCCCCTCACCGAGTTAATTAGCAGAGGATCCAAGGAAGGTTTACAGAGATTCCAGCTTTTGTATTCCTGGATGTTGAGATTAAATCCACAGGCCCAGCAAGGTTTAATCAATGGCCCGGCTTCACCGCTCCCCAACCTGGCAGTCCGCCACGCTCCAACAGAGCCAAAAGTACTGTGCTTTTGCCAGCGGCGACCCTTTCTAGACAGCCTGTTTTTCTTGTCTGTGGAAGAGAAACCTAGAAGGTAGGAGAGAAGGGGGCCGGAGAAAGGATCACACTTTCATGAGCTTCTCTTGAGAAACCGGCAGAACCCTCGCCCCCAAACATTTTGAAATAACAGCAACAGGATGTGTGGAAAAATCCAGCAATGGAAACGACATATATTCTGTTCTTGTCCTACAAGTTTAGGAGAAAACCAGTGATTGTCCCTGTGGCCACCTCTCTTAGTTCTACCAAGCTCGCAGGCTAGCAGGAGGCAGGGGTTGCCAGGAGTGTCCTTGGATTTTTCCAACTGTATTCATTGACATTCAGATTGTGTTGTGGAAGGATCCCTAAAAGGGAGGTGGCGGGGAGGCTGAGCCACATTGGCAGCCTGGGTAGGAAAATTAAGAGAACAAACTACAAGCCAGGCATAGTGGCATATGTCTTTAATGCCAGCAGTCCCAGGAGGCCAAGGCAGGTCGGCTCTGAGTTTAAGGCCAGTCTGGTCTAAAGAGTGAGTTTCAGAACAGACAAACCCTGTTACAGAAAACAAAACAGCAAAAAAGATCATGGGCTGGAACTGTTAGTAGAATGCTTGCTTAGCATGCTCAGGCCCTGGGATCAGTGCCCAGCACCATGTAAACCAGGTACATGCCTATATTGGGAAGTGGAGGCAAGGAGATTGGAAGTTTAGGCTACCCTCAGTTACATACTGACTTTGAGGCCAACCTGGGCTAAAAGAGGCTCTATTTCAAAATAAATAAATAAATAAGGAAGAGCTGAGTATGGGGTTTCACACCTTTAATCCCAGCACTCTGGGAGGCAGAGGCAGGTAGATCTCTGAGAATTGGTTTGTTTGTTTGAGTTTTTTGAGACAGAGTTTACTGTAACTCATTCTGTAGACCACTCCAGTGTCAAACTCAGAGATCCTCCTGCCTCTGCCTCCCTAGTGCTGGGATTAAAGGTGTGCCTGGCTCATCTTTAATTTTCAATGTTCCCTTTTAGTCCTTAGCTATAAGTAGATACTGTTGACAGAGTTAACAATGCTCTGCTTTTTAGCCTTCATAATTGTAGTGTAAACAGCATTGGCGTTGCAGGATAGCATCCATAGCATGCCCTCAGCTCACCTCCCGCTATAAAATCCACACCAAGCATCTTCGCAGTAGAGAGGTGAGGCCACAGTGTCTTCACAGTTCTGGGCTCACAGGTTTTCATTGAACAGGGGGCCTAAGTTCATGAAAATAGTTGGAGCTGAAACATTTAAGGTGAAGTGTTTTTATGGATCTCCCAGAGGCCAGCTGAAGACCCAAAGTCCAAACTCTCTGGTGTGTGTGTGATGTAGGATGTGGTTAGGCTTTTATGGTTATAGACAGTTGGGGTATCTGGTTATATATGGGTGGCTGGGGCACGTCCTTGTAGATGCCTCCTCTCAGTGAGTCTGCACATGGTGCCCTCTGCTGCCCCTGATCTTCCAAGAGCCCAAAGCCTTTCACAGTTCAGAAGGTATCCTGCCTGACTGCTGCTTCCTCCTTGGCTTCATTTCTCTTTGCTCTCTTTCCCTCTGTCCTCTCTTCCTTCTGTAGTGACAATTGGAGGATGGGAGCATTCACGACAGCTGCAGGAAGGACCTGGGGGCACAGGCAGGCAGCTGAGAAGGCCACCTTTGTGTTGGGAAGGGCCCTGCGTGGCTACTTGGACTGACCTTGCCTCCTTCCTTATTATGGCCACTGAGGAAGAGACTCTTTCGTAACAAGCAGCTGGGAGGTTCCCAGAACTGTAGTTAAAGTTTAATGACACCTACATCGGATGGGTAGGAGCAGGCTGACTTCTTTTGTGTGGCCTTGTGTAGCAACAGAAGGCTGCAAGTACATGGAATCGGCATGTGTATAATGCTCTGCCATTTCCCCTCTTGAAATGTTTGGGTTTTCTTGAACAACAGTCTCCATGTTTTCAATGAGTATCATTTATCAGAGTGGGGCTAGGAACAAGGATAGATAAAGTATATCTGCCTTCTGGCTGCAGCTCGACCTGCCAAGGACTGTCAAAGGGCATCTGGGCAAATGGGAACAGCAGTCCCCTACTGGCATACCTGCTTTCTCACTGAAAATGCTTGGGCACTCATTGCATCCCGAAAGCCCAGCTCTCAAAGTATGTTCCTGTGCAGCTGACCTTGGCTGCAGAGCCTGCTACACCTGCTACAGAGCCCCAGAGTGATTACCAACCCCTGTTCCGTGCTGTCTGTCAGTGTTTGCTGCAGGATGGGCTCTGGAATGTGGAGGATGGCACCCAACAGTCTGACTTGAGCTGCAGGATCCAGATCTAGATCTGCTATCACAGGATGATCAGAGCTGCTGGGGGCAAGGAAGCTGGAGGAGGCCTTAGGAGGTGGTGCAGGAACACACCAGGGAGCAGGTTGGAGTAATGACCAGATCCAACCCTCCTTGTCTGGTTGAGTACAAGCAAGGCCTTTTGGCTTTTCTTGGGTCTTTGGACCCCCTTCTCCAAGTAGGTTTCTTTCAGGGAGTTTTCCTTTTGTCATTAAAGGCATTTAGGCAGCCTTGTTATCTGCACCCCACTTCAAGGTAAAAAACCTGCCCCAGAGTTTGAAAGACCTTTTCTTGGAAATGCTGAACCTCATTCCCAGCCCAGGCAGAAGGAGTTGGGAGGCAAAAGGCAGTTCATTAAGGCTCACTGAAGCTATTTTAAAAGATGTATAGGCAAGCCTGATGTGGTAACTCCTTCTTGTAATTTCAGCATTTGAGAGACTGAGGCAAGAGGATCACTCTGTGGGGTTGAGAAAAGCCTAGACAATGTAGTGAATCCCAGACTAGTGAGAACTACAGAGTGAGACCTTGTCTCAACCCTTCCCCAAGAAAGGAAGAAGGAAAAGAGGAAAGGAAGGAATAGATGACCCGAGGTGGAGAGGGATAGAGGGAGCATTCCCAGGGCTTTACTCTTGCTTGGCAAATAGCTGTGATTGCCAAACTTGGATGCCAGGAGAATGGTGGCATCTTTCTGGAAACTGAGGGCCATCTTCTGCAGGAATCATGTCCATAAGGAGCAGAGCATCCCTGGGACAGAACACCATGCTCAGAAGCTGCCTGGGTCCCATGTAAATTGTCCACTCTGCCTGGCCTTCCTCTATCAGACTTCCTTGTCTACCGATTCAAGTTCAAACCAAAGGCTTATCGTACAGATAATGAAGCATTCTGAGCTCCCGGTGGGAAGCCGATCAGCTCCCGGCAGGTCGTAGAGGTGGGCAGAGGTGTTTCAGCACTACAGGGTGGACAGCACCCCGCGTCTAATGGGCAGCCATCTGGGGCAGTGGCAGCCTGCTCTTTCACGCGATCTTCACACGGGTTTAACCTTGAAAAGATTGTCTCCATGAGGCCAAGCTATAATGCAGGCTTTAGAACCAGAGGTTGCGTGGGTACCGGAGTTGTGCTCAGAGCATCAGGGACAAAGAGTGTAGGAATTGGGGAGAGAGGTAGAGTTCCTGTGAGAGCAGACACTTGGCACCTAAAGCCCCGGGGAGCGAGTCGGGGAGTGGGAACTGTTGACAGAAATTTAAGACCCCGTAGCTGTTTACGGATTCTCCTGGGATTATCTATAGATCCTGTGGATCCTTGGGCTCCTGCAAATCCAGGCCAGCAAATTTAACCCTAACCTCTGGCTCTAATCTGAAAAGTCACAGGAAACACCAGCAAGGGAAATAGGGATGCAGAGGGCTGTTTAAGCTGGTCAAGGCAGAGAACAGCTAGCTGACCGGGTTCCCTGGGAGTCCTGTGAAAGGTCCTCTGCAGGGTTACATTGACAGTCTTTCTTGCATTCAATCTCCTCTGAGAATCACGATGGCTGAGAGATGTAAGGCCTGCAGTCCACAGAGGAGCACAGGGTGGGTGGCCAACGGCTTCAAGTCAGACAGCCAGAGGAGCTAGGGCACGGCGGAATCCAGCACTGTGAATCTGCCATGCTTCCTGTACCGCCTGCCTCTCCAGGATCAGCAGGTGCCTGCCTCTTAGCAGTATGTCAGACAACCAAGAACTCTACAAAGACATTACAGTGTGGTCCTGAGATCCTGAGACTGGGCAGTCAAAGACAGGGTGTACTTGGGATAGTGGCAGGCAATTTATGAGTCTGACTCTTAGGGATGGGCACAGAGTTGGGAAGGAATTTGGCCTAAACCAAGTGTTGGGCAAAGGCTCCTGGACTTTTTCCAGAGTTTGTTTATGCAACATGAGAAAGTTTTCCCTTTAAGGACAAGTCACACCCAGGACTCTCTTTGGACTTTGGCCTGGGAAAGAGTAAGGTGAAACCCTGTTATCCCTGGAGAGTGGAGGGGGGCAGGCCGAGCTTCCTGGAGTAGTAGGATGCATCCTTGAGGGTCCCAGTCTTCTAGGTGACCATTGGAGACTACATTCCCCACCAGCAATGGTAGATAGATATTTCCTTCCTGGGAGAATCTAGTGTCTCCTCCCATTGATTGTCGAAAATGTATGTTCCCATGCCAGGAAGAGGGCAGTCAGTCGAAGCCCAGAGGCAAGGCTTGAACTGTCTTCCCACCCTGTGAGGTCCAAGAAGAAAAAGGGAAGAGATTCCTAGGAGAGCCTTAGGGTGTTGAGCCCTTGTTAAAATGCTCACCAAAGGTGTCACACGTCCTAGGAGTAGAGGGATTAAAGGATACCAGCTGCCTTCTTGCCCTGAGAGTCTCGGAGATGTGGGGAAGAGGGAGTCCTTCAGGGCATACCTCAGCTCAAGTTTGTTAGTTTTATCACATTTCATTTTGTTTTGCTTTTTGAGACTGTCTCATGTAACCCAGGCTAGCCTCAAAGTCACCATGTGCCCAAGGCTAGCCTTAAACTTCTGATCCTTCTTCTGCCTCCCGTGTTCCCACAGGGATACCTACCATACTTGGTCTTATGCAGTGCTGGGGATCCAGTTCAGGGCTTTATACATGCTACGCAAGCAGTCTACCAACTGAGTTGCATCCTCACTCCAACATTTTATTTTAAACATCTTGGTCCACCTATTTCATCCCTAAGTCCTCCTTGTACATATGACAGAGGTAGTCTGCTCTTTGGGTGTGCAGCCCAAGGCTGGAGGCCCTGGGCACCCTCCTGGCTTTCACCTGCCCCTCACATTATACACTTTGACTTGATTTTGGGAGTCAGGAATCTGGACATTTCTAAGAGTCAGTTGCTCAACTGTGACCTGAGGAGCAGAAGGTGAGGGGGTCAGAAACAAAGGAGAACATAGTGTGGGTGTCTTCTCCTAAGGAGCGGGGCTCTGACCAGCTGAACACATGACACCATGACAGGATAATAACAGTTTCCAGTTATTGGCCAAGCGCTACATGTCTCTGCCAGACACAATGCAGTGTTACATGAACCAGTTCATTTAATTCTATTTGTAATCTGTAACATGTGTGTTGTGTTGATGACCATCACAAATACAACTGATAGAAGCCTAATCACTCAAAGCATAATGAAAATAGCAAAATCTAGAATTATACCCCTACTTTCTGATTTCAGCTGCCTCTTGGATGCTTTCCTGGCTTTGTAGACATTTTTCTTGGTAGAGCTTTGATAGCCAAAATAACCAGGACCCTCTGCCCAAGAAAAATCTTTGAGAAAAAATGTGGCGTGCGGGGTCGGGGGGGAAGGGACGGGGGGAGGCTGGAGAGATGGCTCAGTGGTTAACAGAGGTTCTTCCAGAGGACCGGAGTTCAATTCCCAGCACCCACATGGCAGCTCATAACTGTCTGTAATTCCAGTTCCAGGCAAAACACCAAGGCAAATAAATAAATAAAAAAGTTAAAAAATAAAAAGGAAGAAAGAAAGAAAGAAAAAGAATGCACAGAGTGGCAGACTTAGCAAAGTCAGGCTAGGCACAGAGGGTCAGGGAAAACTTCATGGCTAAGAGAGAAAGACTTCTCCCAAACTTCCAAATCCTCTCCAGACTGGACACTCAGGAGAAAATGGCTTCCTCATGGTGCTCAGGTCTCTTGTCTGTACATATGAATCTTGTAGAGGACAGTCAGTAGCTGAGCTGGAAGTCCATTCCAAAGGAAGCCCAGGCAGATACAGGCCTAGGGTTGTTGGTAAGAGGTAGGGGCAGAAGGCACCATAGGTCCACGCAGCAACCAGTGCGGGCAATGCAAAACAAAGCTCTTCATTGGGGATGCAAGGCCCATGCCTGTTTCATCCAATGCTGGCCCAGTACCAGGTAACAAAAGCACAGTAAAATTTCCCCAATGAATAGGCCCAGTTTTTCTTTTTTTCTAATGTTTCAGTTTCCATAGTGATGGCATCCAGGCTGGGGGAGAGCCTAGCTGGAACACATGTTCCTGTGTGCAAAGCTTCAGAGCATATGGCCAGAATGAGACACTGCCATCAGATAGAAGAGGCAAGGTTGGTCCTGGGTGTGCAGGACTGATACACCTAAGAGACAGGGATACTGGGATAGATGATTTTATTTTACCTTTAAAACAAACAAAGAAACAAAAAAGCCAAAGTCTCACTATGTAGCTTTGGCTAGTCCGGAACTTACTTTGTAGATCAGGCTGGCCTGGAACTCAAAGATGTTAACCTGCCCCTGCCTTCTGAGTGTTGGGATTAAGGGCGTTCGCCACCATCACCTGTCACTTTTATTTTCCTATTTATGTAGTTCGTGTTACTTTGACACAGAATCTTGATGTGCCATCCAGCTCGGTCTTGAACCTCATGTCCCTTTGCTAGGGTTACAAGTAAGTGCCACACACTGGCTCCTCTCATTCAGGAGAAGCATGAGAATAGACACAGGTCTGACTAACCTATATGCTGACCAGTTAGGAAATACCCAGCCCCACTCACTGACAAGCCCAACTTGTGTTCTTGTGTTCCCTTGTTTTCTTGTTTTTTTAATATTTATTTTTATTTTATGTGAATTGGTGTTTTGCCTGCATGTATAACTATATAGAGGTGTCAGATCTTGGAATTACAGACAGTTGTTAGCTGCCATGTGGATGCTGAGAATCGAACTCAGTCCTCTGGAAGAACGGTCAGTGCTCTTAACCGCTGAACCATCTCTCCAGCCCCTCCCTTGTTTTCTTTATGCAAAAGCAAACAACAACAACAAAATTGGGCTAGAGAGATGGCTCAGAGAACACTGGCTGCTGTTATAGAGGACCGGAGTTTAGTTCCCAGGCCCAGAAGGCAGCTCACTACTATCCATAACTCCAGTTCCAGGGAATCCAGTGCTCTCTTTTGGGAACTCTTTGGGAACCACACATGCCTGTGGTGCACATACATTCAGATAGGCAAAACACTCATACACATAAAATAAATTTAAATGTGTAAAATTATCATTGTGATGGGGTCTCATATAGCCCATGCTGGGCTTCCAACTCAATATATAGCCAGAATGATATTGAATCTATTTTCCTGCCTCTACCACAAGTACTGAGATCACACACATCTCATACTATATTTAGAATCAACCTTAAAAAAATATTTAATTAAGGGGGCTGGAGAGATGGCTCAGCGGTTAAGAGCACCGTCTGCTCTTCCAGAGGACCCGGGTTCGATTCCCAGCACCCACATGGCAGCTAACAACTGTCTGTAGTTCCAGTTCTAGGCAAACACCAAGGCAAATAAATAAAGTTTTTTTAAAAAAAATTTAGCTAAAAATTTTATTTATGTATATGCATATGAATTTGTGTGTGCACATACCTGAGTTTGGGTACTCATGGAGACCCATTTATACGAAATGTTTTAGACATGTAGAGGTGAATACCCAGGCAGAACTAATTGAGCAGTTATCTTGACTGAGATGGTGGGAGGATTTTGGTTTGGTGAGTAGGATGTCAGTGTTAGCAATAAACATTGCCCTAGCTTGCCTCCTGGGCGTGGCCGCAAGATTCCAATGTCACCATGTTGCGACCACACGCCCCAGGTTCTCACGCCTGAGGCCTTGTCTACATGGTCACCCTTTATAGACACAACATGTGACAAGGACCTCTTTCTTCTACCCCCTCCCTTCTTCTAACTTTTTTCTCTTTTCTTCTCCCTCCCCAACTGGTTCCCTGGCTATCCAGACCCCAATAAACTCAACATGGCCTCCTGGCAGCATGGCAGTGGGTTCCATCCTTCCACGCGAAAAATACTAACAGTCAAAGTATCTTTGTTCTAAATTTGACACATTACTGTGATTTGAAGGTGACTTGTCCCTTGAATGAATGCAGGAATTAATGACAAAGTCATGTATTGATGTTACTAAGGGAGTAAAGGGTCAGGGTAGTGGTACATGCCTTTAATTTCAGCACTTGAGAGGTAAGAGCAAGAGAATATATGTGTGAAGACAGCAACAAAAGACTCACAGGCCTGGTGGTGGGAACTGAAATTCCCAGGGTGATAGGAGCCGCACCTATGATAAACATTTTACGATCTTGACTAACTGATTAAAATTCCAGTGACTGTAGATATCTGGAATGTTAGATTGGGAAGGAAGTCATCTTGTTAGCACCCTAACAGCCAGTTAGTGCCTATCACCTCTGGGTGTTACCCAAAATCCTTATGACTATTAGGTATATTAGTTTGGAATTTACAAGCATATGTCTGGATTTCACCAACCTAGAAGCTAAAACTGTCACCATATAACATCTGAGGTCTGGAGTAGATGAGCCCTTGCATTGCTATAACCAAGATATTTCCACCAATAAAGGTCAGAGGATAACTTTATGAAGTTGCTGCCCTTCCGCCTCCAAGATCGTCAAGATAGCTAATCTTGGTTGCCAGTTGGACACACCTGGGTAAAGGGAACCTCATTTGAAGAATTGCTTCTGTCAGAGATGGCCTGTGGACACGTCTGTGGAGCATTTTCTTGATGCATTGATGCAGAAGTGTCCTGCCCACAGTGGGTGGTGCCAAATCTAGGCATGGAGGCCTAGACTGTATGTAATGAAGATAGCTGAGCCTAACTGGAGGATCTCTGTGAGTTGGAGGCCAGCTTGGTCTGCATAGCAAATTCCAGGCCAGACATGGCTACATAGTGAGACCTTGCCTCAAAAACAAAACAAAATAGGGCTGGAGAGATGGTTCAGAAGTTAAAAGCACTGACTGTTCTTCCAGAGGTTCTGAGTTCAATTCCCAGCAACCACATGGTGGCTCACTACCATCTATGATGAGATCTGATGCCCTCTTCTGTATACTGTATGCATAATAAATAAATATATCTTTAAAACACACACACACACACACACACACACACACACACACAAAGGAAGGTAGCTGAGTGTGAGCTGGAAGAAGCAGGGTTACTCTCCTGGAATTGAAATAACAGACAGGTGTGTGCTGATGTGGATGCTGGGAATTGAACCCACATCCTTAGGAAGAGTAGCCAGAGCTCTTAACTACTCAGCCATCTTTCTAGTCCAATAAAGTTGTTACAGACTCATCCATTTTAACCTGGAGGAGGTCTATTGGCATCTTATGGACTTTATTTTGACTTCTGGCCCAGAATGGCCTTTTCTGAGGTTGTTTATGTCCAACAGAAGGACAAAATGATCTGGCTGAGGACTGGCTTCGTGGTAGTAGATGGAGCATGTCTCTAACTCCAGCACTTGAGAAGCAGAGGCAGGCAGATCTCTGAGTTTGAGGCCAGCCTAATCTACAGAGTGAGTTCTAGAACAGCCAGAGCTACACAGAGAAACCCTGTCTCAAAATACACCAAACAAACAAACAAAAAGCCTCATTCAAATTTTATCTACACTCACCCTTTTTCCTAGCTGCACAGAAACAGTTCTAGGTCCTCTGCTGGTGATCTCCATCACAAAGAGCCAGTGGTTCTGACTTCTGACCTCTGGTGGCCTTAGGCCAATGGAACTGAGTTAACCACAGCCCTGAAGGAGGTACTGTCTTTACCCATTTTCCAGATGGTGACACTGAGCAAAGTGAACGAATGCACTTAATCCCTGTGCTGTGGGTAACACAGGAGCTCAGGATAGTATTACTCACAGGTCTTACAAGTACTCTGTAATCCTCCCTCTCTCCCTCTTCCCTTCCCCCTCCTCTCTCCCAGCTGTCACAGGAAGCCCAGGCTTTTCCATCTACCCAGTACTTTTGACCTTAAGGCACAGTGGGATTTATGTTCTGGGGGTGTTAAGCCTTTTTCTGGTTACAAACTTAGCTCCCTTGTGTTCTGGCCTCCATGTAGACTGGGCCTAGCAGCCAGGTGTGGGGCATATGTCTTTAATCCCAGCACTTGGGAGGCAGAGCAATAGGGTCTCTGTGAGTTCAAAGCCAGCCTGGTCTACACAGTAACAGTCGATTTCACGCCCCCCCCCCCAATAAGGGCCTTGTAGAATTGAATAAAAAGTTTGCCTAATCTATGGGACTGGAGAGATGGCTCAGAGGTTAAGAGCACTGACCATTCTTCCAGAGGTCCTGGCTCACTACTATCTATGATGACATCTGGTGCCCTCTTCTGTATACATAATAAATAAATAAATCTTTAAAAAAATTTTGCCTAATCTGTAGTTCTCATCCTTTCATTGTCTTTCTGGACCTTAAGGGTCTGGAAACAATCCTGCTACCTGTCCAGACCCCACAAACAGCTGAGGGCTTGGAATAATGTTTTGTGGATTGTAGGCACCTGACCATCCCCTCTTAGCTTAGGCTAAAGATCCATATTATGGTTGAACATATTTTGTCTCCTAAATATCTGTGTGTTGGAGGCTTATGCCCAGTGTTGTGAGGGGCAATGGACCCTTTGGGAAGTGGGGCCAGGGGCTGGAGAGATGGCTCAGCCACTTGGGAACATAGCTGCTCTGGAGGACCTGGGGTCAATCCCAGCATGTACATACATGGTGGCTCACAGTTGTATGTGTCTCCATGTTATTTATTTATTTTTTTTAAAAAATGGTTTTTTAATTTTATGTTATGTGAATTGGTGTTTTGCCTGCATGTATAACTATATAGAGGTGTCAGATCTTGGAATTACAGACAGTTGTTAGCTGCCATGTGGATGCTGGGAATCGAACTTAGGTCCTCCAGAAGAACAGTCAGTGCTCTTAACCGCTGAGCCATCTCTCCAGCCCTGTGTCTTCATTTTAAAGGCAAGATTTCAGACCTCAAGTTGCAAATTCCTTTGCTGAGGAATTCTGATCTTCTTGACTGTTTGGCCTTATAGTGGAGGGAGGGGCTGTATGTGTCTGTGGAAGATGGTTGGATTCTTTTGGAGACCTGAGAGAGAGAAAGGGAAGGAAGGGAAGAAAGAGAGACAGAGGAAGGGAGGGAGAGAAAAAGAGACAGAGAGAGACCGAGGGAGAGACTCACTGCCTGGCACGTGTGTGGGGTAGTCAAGGCACTATGGCTTTGCCCCATCTATCCCATAGGTAACAGTACCCGCCATTTGGCATCTGGGAGGAAGATTTGAGATCACAGGGCCTTCCTCTGGGATTTGTTTTCCCACAGAATTCATAGGAGAGTTCAGTGTGCCAATGTCTGTGATTTCTAGGTTGAGCACAAACATTGTCTAGCCTTCTAAACTGCCTGCCCTCCAGATGGGCATTGCTCTCCCTGTCCTTTCTCAGATTTCCAAGGTGAGTTCAGTTTTAAATCTGGGGGACAGATCATCTCTGAGGGCTAACAGTGCTTGTGTGGTAGCAGCCAGGAGTAGTCTGAGTTTAGAATGGTGACCGCAGCAGGTGAAGCTCATCTCTCTGGTCTTTACAGGCAAGCTCAGAACACTTCAGCACCCTGGACTGGACAGCACCTCCAGGCTGCTGCGGTGGCCCATGTGGAGGGGACTGGCTATGCTCATTCCTTAACTAAAACTTCTCATGGAGAGGGCGCGTGTGGGGAGGAGAACCACGATGTGGAAGAGGGAAGAAGCAGATGCCCTGATCTGAGTGGCTCCCAGGCTGACCAACAGGAGGAATGTGGACACCATAGCCATTTATGGTCCAGCCAGATCCGGGAAACATCAACAGGTTGGCATGGTTTTGGGTGAGAATGGGGCACAACATTCCTGTTAGAGATTCACACCATTTATACACCTCCCAGCTCCCAGCTACCTTGACTAAATACACTCCACAGGCTTGTTCTCATCTGGGGACATGTCCTAAGGCTCCAGGGCCTCAAACTTTCTGGAAGGGATCTGCTGTGTGTGTGTTGTGGAGATGTTTGGTGCAGAGGTCAGCAGGTCTGCATCCTGCTTAGTCTCCCAAACCCCCAAAGGTCCCAGCTCCTGCTCAATGCTGCTGGCAGTTAAAGCAGCCTCCATAGCTATCAGACCAGTACTGCCTTTCCTCAGCAAGGATGGTCTCAACCGGCAAGGACCAAAGGACCTGTTCCTGTGGGTAAAGGCTTAAGTTACAAATTGCTTAACCGACTGTGGTTCACACCTCATGTCAGTATTTGGAAAGATGAAGCAGGAGGATTGCATCAGGTTTTGTGCCATCTAAGGCTATATATCTCATCCATGTCTCAAAATACATGCATTTCAAAATATATACATACATACACACATACATATATGCATACATATGTATGTACATGCATGCATACATACATAGAATTGTAGGACTAGGTTCTGTCAAGAGTGAGAATCCAGTGGCTGGAGAGAAGGCTCAGAGGTTAAGATCATTGACTGTTCTTCCAGAGGTTTGAGTTCAATTCCCAGCACCCACATGATGGCTCACAACCATCTACAGTGGGAATCTGCTGCCCTCTTCTGGGATAAAGGTGTACATGCAGATAGAGCACTCATGTATAAAATAAATTTTAAAAAGAAAAATAAAAGAGCTGGAATCCAACAATGGACTATTCTTTCTTAGTGAGGTACAGGTGGATACAGGCCTAGAGAGGCTTTGAGTCACCTTCATCTAGAAAGAGTATGGCCTGGATGGCCAGGGGGACCTGAAACTGGGGAAAATTAGTTTCTGCTTCAAGGAAACCTTAGAGAAGTCTACCTACTAGCTGCCGTGAATTTAGCAGCTGCCATTGTCCTTGCCTGCATTGCAGGGACCCTCAGAGGGTGGCATCTCCACACCTGAACCTTCTGTTAAGGTTATGTTCCAGACAGAACCTCCAAACAACCTCAGGGTTGTTAAAATCACCCCAAACAAATAAAGTCATGTGTGGATATATATTACACATTTAATAAAACTTGAATATTGGGGAGAGAACACCCAGTTAGATCCTAGGCAGACAGCTCAGGAAATTCTTAAACCTTGAATACAAAGATAAACAGCTGAGCCAGTCACGCACACCTTTAATCCCAGCACTGGGAAAGCCTGGGAGTGGTGACCTCCACCCTTGATCCCACAACTCCAGAGACAGAACTTCTGTTTCTGTGAGTTCAAGACTACACACCTTTAATCCTAACCTGGATGGGTATATAAAAACTTATATATATATATAAAAAAACAAACAAACCAAAAAACCCAAAAACAATTAACAAAGCAACCAAAAGTCAAGCTAAAAAAATTACAAAACAACTAAATGAAAATTAACTATAATACTTCCTCTCTCTAATATTTCAACTTTCCCCCAACATTTAACCCTAAATGTCATTTAAAATACTACAGTCACATATTTTGTGTAAGGACTTTGGTTTGTTTTTGTTTTGTTTACAAGGTCTTCCTATATTTTTATGTTTTCCAGGCTGGCTCTACGCTCACTCTGCCACACAAAAACTGTACCGCTTTGCTCTGGTTTATTTGTTTGTTTTGTAGAGACAGGGTTTGTGTGTCCTTGGTTGTTCTAGAACCAGGCTGGCCTCAAACTCACAGAGATCCCCTGCCTCTGCCTCCTAAGCGCTAAGATTAAAGACATACATCACCACTGCCCAGTTCATGCTTAGCTTTTTAATTGACTTTTTATTAGTGATTCATGTGCTGGGTGGTACCCTATCTAAAGATTTAGAAAAGCTGCCCCAGTTCACAGAGCTGGCTTTCCAGGCAATGTCAACTAAGGTTCTCAGAAAGAAAGCCACACCTGATAAAGCTTCTGTGAGCCTGGCTGGTTGTAGAGAGTTGGAATGTTGTAGATGCAAATTATCTGGGCTCTTTCTAGCTCCTCATGGCTGCCCACTTCACTGTCTGACCTGACATCCTTGTGACCATCACGAGACCTGGGATTGTATACTGTAACAGACCACTAGCATCCAACTTCAAATCCAAGGCTTCCATGTCAGGTTGAACCTGAGTCCTGTGACACAGATTGTTCTGCCTGTTATAACCTGCCTACCTATTTTCCCAGGAATGCATTTGAAGAATGCTTTAATATAGTGCTTTCTTTTGTTCTATAAATATAAAAGCATCACAAAACTATGACCATTTCGGAACACCGTCAGAATCTGTGCTCCTGGGTCATGGTCACTCATTTGGTTCCAGAATAAATGATCTCGTTCTCCCTTTGAGGAGACAGCAGAAAGGGGTAGAGAAAGGAAGAATAAAGAGCAAAATCGTGGTGCAGCCTTTAATCCCGGCACTCAGGAGGCAGAGGCAGGTGGATCTGTGAGTTCAAGGCCAGCCTGGTCTGCACAGTTCCAGGGTAGCCAGAAATACATAGTAAGACTCTGTCAAGAGAAAACAAAGAAGGAAAGTTAAGGTGGGGACAAGTTTTCTTTTTTTTTTTTTTTAATTTTTTTTTTGATTTATTTATTTATTATGCATACAGTTTTACAGAAGAGGGCGCCAGACCTCATCATAGATGGTTGTGAGCCACCATGTGGTTTTGCTGGGAACTGAACTCAGGACCTCTGGAAGAACAGTCAGTGCTCTTAACCTCTGAGCCATCTCTCCAGCCCCAAGGGGGACAAGTTTTCTTGCTTGGCCTTGTCTGTTGGGCCTGCTCAGTCCTACACCGGCCATGTTTGCTTAGGAAGGTCCTGGGGTTTGTGTCTATTTTTGTACCTCACCCTAGAGCTTCCTGTGGCTAAACAAACAGCCAAGGGACAGCAGATTTGTTCCTCACCATATCTGTTCCCCCCAAGTCCCCACCAATGGACAATGCAGCTAAGAGCCCCCTCAGAGTCTCTATAGACCCCACTGTTCTATCTAGCTCTCCTGACCTCATCAACTGTCTCTCCCTGAGACACTAAACACTGAGCTGTGGCCCTTCAGGAATGCCCAAGGATGCAGCTCCTTCAAAGTCCACTGTGGGCCAGAACCGTGTGCGTGTGCGCGTGCGCGTGCGCGTGCGCGTGCGCGTGTGTGCATTGTGCGCGCGCGCGCGCGCGCGCGTGTGTGTGTGTGTGTGTGTGTGTGTACACTTGTCATGTCAGAAGTTAAAGCACCGCTTTCTGGAGTCAGTTCTCTGGCTAGGACTGGGTCATCAGGCTTGGCGGCAAGCGCCTTCATCTGCTTAGCCGTTTTGCATCACCCTCACTTTTCCTAGACATGGTCTCACCTCTAACTAGTGATTTTCCTGCCTCAACATCCTGAGTCCTGACATTACAAGTGTGCACCAACACAACTACCGTAATGCCTTCCTCTTTTTTTTTAAATATAGCTTATTAAAAGATATATATATCTTACTTATTTTTCTGTTCACGAGTGTTTTGCCTGCATGTATATGTGCACAACCTGAGTATGTGGTGTCCTTGGAAGTCCAAAGAGAGGACTGGATTCCTTGGAACCCTTAGGGTTACTGATGGTTGTAAGCTACCATGTAGGTGCTAGGAACTGAATCCAGGACTTTTGTAAGAACAATTTCTGGGGGTACTGAGCTATCCCTTCACACCCTTGAGGTCAATTACAGTTGTTAGCTGCCATGTGGATGCTGGGAATCGAACTCAGGTCCTCTGGAAGAACAGTCAGTGCTCTAAACCGCTGAGCCATCTCTCCAGCCCCAAACCTCTCTTGTAAAGGGTTCCCTAAACCATTCCCTGAACTCTCTGGGCTCCTGGGAAGAAGGAAATAGGCAGCTTCTGGGACGCTGGGCAGCTCAGTGATTCCTCACAATCAAAGGGCCGTCCGTCTAAGGAAGGTTCCTGCAGGATTGCTGGCCTGACCTGAGCTTTCCTAGTCACCTAGTGGTGTACCCTGAATCATAAAGTTTTCATGACTTGTAGATGCCTCTTTCTGGGGGGTGAGACAGAGTTTTTCTGTGTAGCCTTGACTGTCCTGGAATTCACAAGAGATCCACTTGCCTTTGCCTCCCAAAAGTTGGGATTAAGAGTGCCCTCCCCCTCCCCCACACAAATAAGAGGGCCTTTTGACTTCTTAGTCAGCTAGGGCTGACCTCAAATTCTTGGTTTTCTTGCTTCAAACTCCTGAATACTGAAATTATGGACTTTTGTCACCAAGATCCAGGTCACTTTATATAGAACTTCATTATGGGGGCTGGCGAGATGGCTCAGCGGTTAAAAGCACCGTCTGCTCTTCCAGAGGACCTGGGTTTGATTCCCAGCACCCACGTGGCAGCTAACAACTGTCTGTAGTTCCAGTTCCAGGCAAACACCAAGGCAAATAAATAAATAAAGTTTTTTTTTTTTTTTTT
>PVIH01024163.1:0-23294 GCA_004025045.1 Sigmodon hispidus
AGAGAGAGAACAAAGCCAGAAGATTTAGAGTTGGCATCACAGGCATCCTGATCTGAGTGCTGGGATCCCAAGTCTAGTCCTCTGGAAGAGCAATGAGCACTCCTAATGGCTGAGCCATCTCTCCAACCTTGTTATTCTTTCTCTTTGTTTCTTTGGCTTTTTGAGACAGGGTTTCTCTTGTAATTGTCCTGATTGTCCTGAAACTCATTCTGTAGACCAGGCTGGCCTCAAACTCACTGAGATCAGCCTTGTCTTTGCCTCCCAAGTGTTGGGATTTAAGGCATGCACCACCACTGCCACTGCCTGGCTTGGGAAAAGGTTTATTGATTAGCTGAATAAAAGCAACTTGTTATTTAATATGTTCATAGTTTTAAAAAGTTAAATGAAGAGCAGTGAGAAGGCTTGATTAAAGGCTCTTGTTTCTCAGACCAGAAGTTCTGCCTTCCATCTCGGGAAGGAGAGAACAGACAGAATGCTGTTCTCTGACCGCTACAGGCACCCCAGCACACTCAAGCCTGGACACACACACACACACACACACACACACAAGCCTGCACTCACATACACAACACACACATACACAAACCCACATAATACACAACCCCCCAATCTGAACTTATACACACATCACACACATACACACACACACACACACAGACACACACACAGACACACACACACAGACACACACTGTCAAATAATTATACATTGCTCAACATGAAAACCAGTGTTTCTGTGCCTCATTCCTCCAGGCCAGGATTTTCAGTCTTTAGATAAAAGCATAAATACTTTAGTTATTTTTCCTGGTCTTTATTTCCATATTCTCCCACATCTGTTCATTCCTATACTGATTTAAATGGCATGTTTTAAATATTCTCTCATGGCTTTTTCCCTAGGAAGATGTTTCAATTTGAAACTGTTTCTTCTCCCAATCTTTCTTCTCCCACTCCGCCCTCTTTCTGACCACTGTAAATCTGTCACAGGTCTTGGCTAAATTGATATTCATATGCACAGATGAGCTGTGTACAATGCTCTGTTTTGCTTAGAGATAATAGACTTTTCCCCTTTCCCATTTGCTTAGTGGTCTTTGCATCATTAATCTACCCTCAACATCTCAGTCAGCAAAATAAACCTTTTAGGATTTCAAACACATCTCTCAAGTCTTTCTGTTTTTCTTTTTTGAAATGCTTTTTCTGGAGTCTTTCTCCTCGGTGACTTGGTGGCTTTCATGGCCTGCTGTCAAGTTACAGCCCTGAGATCTTCTCTCGCTGTCACTCTGGAATTTTCTCCCCTGGTTCATCTCATCCCCTGGATCCCACATTGTTGTCGTCAAAGCCATTGCCCCCTCCCGCTCTTCCTCCTCCTCTCCTCCTTTTTCTTCTGATCCTGGGTCTCCGGAGCCAAGGATGCTGTTGAATTCCTTATCCTCTCCCCACTGCTACAATTCAGGCCTGTGCCGTTCTCTCCGCCCACGTCATCTTTCTTGGTTCACTTACTCATTTAATGTTCATATTAAATTTCATATTCCAGCAGATTCCTAGAAAATGATGGCAGGAGAATAAATATTTAAAAAATACTTCCTGAATAAAATTGTCTTTAAAAAGTCAGGTATGGAGACTGAAGAGATGGCTCTGTGGTTAAGGGCACTGACTGCTCTTCCAGAGGACGCGGGTTCAATTCCCAGCAACCACATGGCTGCTCACAACTGTCTTGCTCTAGGATCTGATTGCCTCACACAGACATACATGCAGGCAAAATACAAATGCACATGAAATAAAATAAAAATAAATAGGTTATTAAAAGTCAGGTACGGTGATGGATATCTGTAATCTTTTTTTTTTTTAAGATTTTATTTATTATGTATACAGTGTACAGAAGAGGGTACCAGATGTCATCATAGATGGTTGTGAGCCACCATGTGGTTGCTGGGAATTGAACTCAGGACCTCTGGAAGAACAGTCAGTGCTCTTAACCACTGAGCCATCTCTCCAGCCCCCGACATCTGTAATCTTAGCTACTTACTAGGAAGCCTGCATCAGGAAGTTTGTAAATTTAAGGCCTGCCTGGACTACATAGAATCATGCACATTCTCTCTCTCTCTGTCTCTTATATTCTCATACATGATGGTACAATGTTCTTAGTTGAAAAATCATACTTATTATGAATTTCTACCTTCTCTACGTTACCCCATGTCTTTCTTCAGTTTGCAACCTCTTGTTTTCTGGACATTTTCCTCAACCTCTTTTTCAACCCTTTTATTGTGGTTTTCAGTTTTGCCACAATAATATCAATTTGCAAAAATATCTGTCTCTGCTTCTTTTTTTCATGAATGAAACATTCTCTTTGTGTCTTTGTGCCCTTTATTATTATTATTATTATTTTTATGGATAAATTTCTATTCCTGTGTTGTTCTTTTCCTGAGAGTGCCTTTATTTGCTGAGTTTATTTGTTCGTCTATCTGGTTTTTACTTAATTTTGAGACAAGGTCTCACAATGTGCCCTCTGCTGGCCTGGAACTTGTTTTGTAGACCAGGCTCAGGCTGGTCTTGATCTCAGAGAGATCCTCCTGCTTCTGGTTTTCTTGTCTCTGCCTCCTAACTGCTGGGATTAAAGGCATTTGCCACTCATTTCTTCCCTTTTATCTGGACTAGGTTTCTGGAAGGACCACTCTTTACAGCCTGCCTTGCATCTGCCTCTGAAGTTAACCTTGACTTTGCATCTGGCCCTGTGTTTAAGACTACAGTCTCTGAGCTCATCTTTGCTGATGATAGTTTTATCAAGGGGACACTCAGAATGAATCTTGTAAGAACAAAGTGACTATAGTTTTAATCAGTCACAAAAGACTTTTTGACAATGTTCTTTCTGCTTTTGGCAGCTGTCACTTTGCAAGGATAACAGTCAATTACAGCCACCAGAGCGTGGCTACAGGGGTGATCTAAGATGTCATTATCCATGTTCTTTACAATGACAGCTTTGCATCCAGAGTGGTGTCTGAGCAGGACCAGTGCTGCCTCCTCAGGATTCATGAATGTGCCCGTTCTGACAACGCTACCAGAGCCCATAGCGGAAGCCCTGTCCTATTTATATGATGCCATTTCCTCTCATACTTAGCCATCCTCCCAACTAGTGAGGGACCGGGAAGACTGGAATATGATGACTGGAATGTGATGGGAGAAGTTTTGTACCTTGCAGTAAATATTTTTTTTCTTTTGTATGACAGGGTCTCATGAAGTCCAGGATGACCTTGAGTGAACTGTGTGACCTTGAATTTATGATCCTGCTGCCTCCATTTCCCAAATGAAGGGATTACAGGTGTGAGCCATCGTAGCTGACAGTAGATACCCGGGGTGGGGGGGGATGACCTTATTTTATAAATAAATTTAAAAAAAAGAAATGACATTTTTATTAAGTTAGATCACATCCTTGATCATGCATACAGCTGTAAACTCTAGGCTCCTCTGTACAGACCAATCATGCTGTAATCGTCACTACACAGCACATAGCAAACCCTAATAAATTTTCCTGGCAAAATATCTGCTCTGGTCTGAACATGTTCTCCCAGAAGCATACTCAGATCCACAGTCCTGAGAGTTGGTGGCAGGTGAGAGGTGACTTGGCCACGTCAACTCTGTAGCCATGCATGGATTAAGGTTTTTATCTTGGAAACTGCCTTGTTATCTCAGGAGTTAAGTTCCTAATAAAAACAGGAAATTTGGCAACACTCACCCCTCTCTCCTTCTCCCTCTAGTCTTCCTGTGAGGGAAATTCCACAGCTAGAAACCTCCAGCAGATACTGGATCCCCCAGTTTTCAGAAAAGGAAGAAAAAATTTTTTATTTTTTAAAAGTGGTGGTCCACGCCTTTAATTTCAGCACTTGGGAGGCAGAGGCAGGCAGGTCTCTGTGAATTTGAGGCCAGTCTGGTCTACAGAGTAAGTTCCAGTACAACCAGGGCTACATAGAAAAACTCTGCCTCAAACCCCACTTTCCCAAAAAACTTACTTGGTCTCAGGCTGTATAGATGGCTCAGTGAATAAGCGTGCTTGATTCCAAGTATGAGGACTGTCTTGGTTAGAGTTTATTATTGCTGTGAAGAGACATCATGACCATGGCAACTCTCAAAAAGAAAATATTTAATTGAAGAGGTTTGTTTACAGTTCAGAGGTTCAGTTCATCACGGTGGAGAGCATGGTGGCATGCATATAGGCAGGCAGGCATGATGATGGAGAAGTAGCCAGGTGTCCTACATCTTGCAGGCAACAGGAAGTATACTGCTTATCACACTGAGTGAAGCTTGAGAAAAAGACCCCAAAGCAGGCCCCACAGTGACACACTTCCACAGAAGGTGTGGCCAAGATTAAAGCTGTGCCCTCCAGCCTCACGGTCTATATTAAAAGCATGAATCATCCAGCCTCCTCCAACAAGACCAGCCCTCTTAATAGTGTCACTCCCAGGAGCTTATGGGGGCCAAGTATATTCAAATAACCACAAGGACCTGAGTTCAAATCTCTAGCACCCACAGAAAAAGGCTGAGAGTGACCATGTGGGTCACCTGAGAGCCCAGTGCTAGAGGTGGAAACAGGACTTGCTGGCCACCAGGCCAGTGAAAGACCCCATCTCAAGGGAGTGAGGCAGGAAGTGATAGGGCAGGGCACTGACTCTTCCTTTGGCCCTACACTCGAGCACCTATAACATACATATATACACAAGATATATATGTGTGTATATATATATATATATGTATTGGGTTATAGCAGCACCAAATGAATTAGGATTTATACTCTATATTCTGCCTGCTTTTTGGTGAGTTTTTTGGATTGGATTCACAAACTTTTTTTTTATTATTTAAAAAGTTTTTTCCCATATCTACCACTGCTCCCTCCCTTTTCTCCTTCCAGTCTTTCCTCAGCCCCTCCCCATCCATTCTCCAAGGAGGGCAAGGAGTCCCAAGGTGGGTCAGTTCAGTCTGGCATGTCCAGTTGAGGTAGGTCCGAGTCCCTCATCCCAGTATTAAGGCTGTGTTAAGTGTTCCTCTGTAGGGAATGGGCTCTAAGATGTCAGTTCATGCACCAGGAACATAGTCTGATCCTACTGCAAGAGGCTCCACAAACTGCCCATGCCATTTGACATTGTCTACCTTTGGAGGGTTCCTTTTCCTGAAGGTTCCTCAGCGATTGTTTCTGAGTTAGTGAGCTCCCAGTAGCTCAGATCAGCCATCTCTGTGGGTCTCTTCCTCATGATCTTGGTCCCTTTGCTCATATACTCTCTCCTCTCTCTCTCTCCAGCTGGACCAGGAGCTCGACCTGGTGTTTAGCTATGGATCTCTGCTTCTGTCTCTATCCATTGCTGGGTGAAGGTTCTATAATGACAATTAGGGGGATTCACAAATTTTAAAAAACATAGTATTTTTATTTTTTGAAAATTTTACACATGCATGCAGTATGTTTTGATTCTACCCACCAATGATTTCTTCCCTAACTTTAACCACCCCTTCACACTTCTTTTTTTAAATTTATTTTTATTTTATGTGCATTGATGTTTTACCTACGGGCATGTCTGTATGAAGATGTCAGATCCCCTGGAACTGGAGTTACAGACTTGTGAGTTGTCATGGGGGTGCTGGGTATTGAACATAGTTCCTCTGGAGGAGTATCCAGTGTTCCTAATCACAGCAGCACCTGCCCGCCCCCCCTCTTTTGAGACAGCTTTTTCTATGTGGCTCTGGATGTCCTGGAACTCACTCTGTAGACCAGGCTGGCCTCAAACTCATAGATCCACCTGCCTCTGCCTCCCAAGTGCTGGCATTAAAGGCATACACCAGCACCGCCCATTTTACTCTTCTCCCCCAGCCCTTCCAACCCCCCTACACTTCTTAAACTTATACAATGAACTATTATTTCCTTAGCCAGACTGGAATGCTGGCTCAAGCTGTGCTCTGTAGTTAAAGGCAAGTGTAAGGACTGTTTTTCTATGTGAATTCTTCTGGGTCACAAACATCAGTCTCCATGTTTTACTGTGACAGTCAAGGTCGGTTTCAGTTTCTGAGCCCAAACAGAGATATTAGGGTTTGGTGGCTCAACAAATACGTTCATTCAGTTTTTGAAACAAATAGGAAACAAGAAAGGCAAGCAAGTGAAGAGGAAATGTGTAAAAACTGGCTAAGCCAATGGGAGAATGCGCCATCTCACCAGCAACTTAGCAGATTTACTGATCACTATCCTTTATACAAATTAGCCGTAGGCTCAGTGTGGTGAAAAGCAGACAAGACAGTGATCCATTTGTTGACCATTGCACCTGAAAGAGACACACAAAATCAGCAAAGCTGAGCATGCTCAGTTCCTTCTCATGCTTTGGGTTGATGAGTGACTGTTCTCATATTTTTGGTTGTGAGCCTCGCCTTTTATGGCTACGCTGTCTCTCCAGCCCAAGTGACTGCTCTCCCCACATGAAGCAGAAGGACCAGGAATTTCCTACACACTCTGCTGTTGGGACCATGCTGTGGAAACACCCTTACTTATGGGAAGCATCAGAGGATGAAGATGTGTCTTTTAACACTGGTCCTGGATTTGTTCTGTCAAAATCACATGTGAAAACTGTGTAATGTGTTGTTTAGATAGAGGACCTGTACAGAGTTCTTTTGAGATATACTAGTGCTAAGAGGAACCACAGGGCTGTAAGTGTTGGTTTTGCGTGTGAGAACAGAAGCACCGCCAGATGCCACACAAGAGTTTATTCAAGGGAGTTACTGAGCAGGTACAAGGAAAGGAAGCGAGGGAGGAAAAAGAGAATGGCCTTCACCTGCTATTTCCTTTAAGAGAGTGGGTAGGCACAGATTTATATAGCCATGCCTGGGGCCCTGTTGGATTCACCATGTGGCTGCTATGTGCCAGGAATCCTTACAATAAGTGTGCTAGGGAAATCAAGATTAAAAGTGGCCTGACTTAAAATGAACCAGGAAACCACAGTGGAATTTTGTTACCTAGATTCTGATATTCTTCTATTTTTGTTTTGCTTTGAGGTAGGGTTTTATGTAGTCTAGGTTGGCCTTTAGCACATTATGTAGCCAAGGATGCCCTTGAACTATTGATTCTCCTCCTGTTTCCCAAAGTCTTGGATTACAGGGGTACACTCTTCTATTTTCAGTAGATACTAACTAATAATCACACATCTATGGCCTTGCTCCTATGTATCTTTATATCCTCATAGGGAAAGCAAATAGAAACACAAAAGTGTGTTTTAAGATATAGCATGTATTTTAAGATAAATGTTTGCAGAGTGCATAGAGGTAGAGATGAAAGCAGGTAATTTGCAAATTATGTTCTGTGGAAATTTAGGTATTCCTTCTGTTAATTTAAGAAGGAAGTAATAAAATTTGGAAGAAAAGGATAGAACCACTCTATATTCCTAGGGAAAATGGAACTCATTAGATTTTGTTCCAAATTTGTTTGAATCTTGGGTAGTCACTACGAAGAATCACCTTGAATCTATTTCCTAATGTTTAAAGAGAGGCATTCTTCATGAGGTTACTGACTGCTAATACACTTTACAACTGGGAGAGATTTTCTATTCTCTCTTTTCATTTCCTGTTTCTTATCTTGTGTTCTTAAATTGAGGCCATCCCTTGGCCAGAACAGCACGATTCTGTGTGTTCTGCCCTTCTGCCTTTTATCAAAAACTTTGTCTGATTTTTTTCAGTTAATCAAAACCAGGAGAGAAAATTCCATGAAAGAACAGAAGTTTTATTTTATTTTTCTTATAAGGATCAGTCACTTTGTGTATATACAAGAGCACACAGGTAGCGGTGTGTGTGTGACTGTATGACATTACAGGTAGTACTAGCGTTGAGACCCAGAGCAGAGCATCCACATGGGTCATTGGTGTGTCCCATGAAGGACTTTTAAGAAAACATCAATGTAGTTCTCAACCAAGACCCTTGAAGAAGTGACTGTTTATTGACCCCTCTGGGAATATGATGTGGAGTGCTCCAGATAGTTATTTCTATCAACTTGACCCAGGGAATCATGTGGGAGAGAAGTCTCCATGTGGAATTATCTGGATTGGGTGGCCTACTGGGTGTACCTGTGAGAGATTTTCTTAAGTAAGTTGACTGAGGTGGGGGATCCACCCTGAATGTGGGTATCACCCTGTTTAGGGCTGGGCCCTGGACCGAATGAAAAGAATGAACTGACCACTAGTGTGTACACATATTTTCACTGTTCTCTGCTTTTGACTGTACGTCCACAATGACCAGCTCTCTCAATTCTCAATGCTGTGTCTTCCCTGCTATGATGAACTGTAACCTGAAACTGTGAGCTAGAATGAACTCTGTCTCATCTAAAGGTATCTTATCATAGCAGTCAGCAATAAAAATGACAGTACACAAGGCATTTGGTGACACAAAAAACTGACAGACATGAAGCCCAGTGAATGGTTTTAGCACTGAACTTGCTTTGTTTTGCACTATAAATGTGCTTAATATTTCTATTTGTGGTTTCCCAAAAGGAAACATTTAGACCCTGATCCTTTTCTAAGTTCAAATCCTTCTTGCTGAGATAAGGACATAGACAGTTCTTGTCATAGTGGTGGGCATATGTTAGTAACATTAGTCTGTCTGGTCTGCATGGACAGTTTCTTGACCTGTGACCATGATAACCATTGAAACACATGGTAGCATTCTTTTTTTTTTTTTTTTTTTACCTTTTTTTTTTTTATTTTTATTTTATTTAATTATTTGCCTTGGTGTTTGCCTGGAACTGGAACTACAGACAGTTGTGAGCTGCCATGTGGGTGCTGGGAATTGAACCCGGGTCCTCTGGAAGAGCAGACGGTGCTCTTAACCACTGAGCCATCTCTCCAGCCCCGGTAGCATTCTTTTTGACAGGTATAGGAACCCCACTTTTATCCATCATTCTCCTTTCTGTGGTTTCAATTACATGTAGTCAATTATTGTCTGGAGGTATTATATTACAATGAGGAATTGGGCTTTTATGAGTGAGGCATCCTATACATATAACCTTTATTACTATTATATTACTCTAATTTTGTTATATTTATTATTAATGATTGTATTAATTTTCTGGTTGCTGTGATAAACTATATGACAGAAGTCACATAAGGGAGGAGACTTTTGTTTTGGCTCACTGTATTGGAGGTCACCCTTTATAATGGTGGAGGAGGGCATGGCTGTGGGATCATCTTGGCCTGTGGTTGTGAGAGTTTGCAATGCCTTTTGTTCATGTCTTGGTGGATCAGGAAGCAGGGATCTCTGGGTGGAACAGAAAAGGATAGTACCTCAAGGTCTGCTCCCAGTGGCTCATGTCTGCTAATTAGGCCACAAACCCGAAGATTCAGCATGATTTCCAAAAAGTGCTTTAGGTGGAAGCAAGGTTTCAGTCACCTGAGCCTCTGGAAGCTCACTTTACAATGCAGCCACACAGTTAGTCATGTTGATTGTCTGAACAAGCCCAACTGTGGGTCTCTGTATTTGTTCTCAAAACTGCAGGAGAAACCATATCTGATGATATCTGAGCAAGACACTGATCTATGAATATCTGTTCTAATTTCCTCTTCTGGGTAGATTCATCCCTTGTTCCTATTCCCTTATTCTATACTCCAATTCTGTGCTTATTTTTATAAGTAGATTGTAGCTTGGTTATCAAAGACTTAAGAGCTAACACCACATGTAAGTGACTACAGACTTATGGATGTGGGTTATCTCACTCAGAATGACTTTTTTTTTTTTCTAGCTCCATCCATTTACTTGCAAATTTCATGATTTCATTCTTTAAATGGCTGAGTAGTATTCCACTGTGTAAATGTATCACATTTTCTTTATCCATTCATTCATTGACAGACATCTAGGCTGATTCAAACTTCTGACTATGATAAATAGAGCAGCAATGAACATGGGTGAACATGTTCACCTGTAGTAGTATGAAGTATCATTTAGGTGTATATTCAAGAGTATAGTTGGAAGTTGAAGTAGATCTATTCCCAGATTCCAGAGGAACTGCTACACTGATTTCTATAGTGGCTGGACAAGTCTGCACTCCCACACACAGCAATGAGGAGTTTTTCCCTTACTCTACATCCTTGCCAGCATGAATTGTCACTTTTTTTTTTCCTGGCTGGTGAAAGATAAAATTTCAAAGTAGTTTTGATTTACATTTCCCTGATAATTAGTGATGTTGAATATTTCTATAACTTCTCAGTCATTTATATTTACTCTTGAAAATTATGTTAGTTTTGTATCCTATTTTCTAGTCAAGTTATTTATTTTCTTGATATCTATTATTTTTCTGAGACAGAGTTTCTCTGTGTAGTTCTGCCTGTCCTGGGACTCACTCTGTAGATCAGGTTGGCCTTGAATTCAGAGATCTGCCTGACTCTACTTTCCAAGTGCAGAGATTAAAGGCATGTATCAACATTGCCCAGCTGTTCTTTATGTTTTAGATACTAGCCTTCTATCAGATGCAGAGTTGGTAAGTCTTCCCCATTTTGTAGCCTGCCACTTTGTATGATGGTGTCCTTTGCCATACAGAAACTTTCCAGTTTTGTCAGGTTTCTAATTATTAATTGTTGATATTAGTGCCTGTGCTATTGGTGTCTTATTCATAATTTTTTTCCTATGCCAATGAGTTCAAGATTTTTCTCCAATTTCTCAAGATCTTTGATTCATTTGGAGTTGAGTTTTGTGCAGGGTGATTCGTATGCATCTATTTTTATTCTTCTATATGCAGCCTTCCAGTTTTCCCAGCACCATTTTTTCCATATAAAGCTGAAAATTATCCTTTCAAGTTCTGTAAAGAATTGTGTTGGAATTTGTAGATTGCTTTTGGTAGGATGGTCATTTTTACTATATAATCTTACCAATCCATGAGCACCTTTCCATTTCCTGTTGTCTTTTTTCAATTTAGTTATTTAAAAAGAAAAGCAAGTAGATTTCTTTCTTCTAGAATAGGAAGCCCATCTGCTCTGAAGTCAAGAAAGCCATAGTCTCCAATGAGTAAGTGAGAGTACTGACTATATCTATGGTTATTGGCTATACATACTGAGCCTTTGTCTGGTAAGCCTAGGCCTGGGACAGGCTGTCAGTGCTGGCTTCAAGGACAGCTAGCAACTCCCTGCATGGAAGGGTTGGTTTACCCTGGGAACAATGCCTGAATTATGAGGGCAAGAAGTAATAGGGACATGGGGCCTGTCTAAAGGGACATGAACTGCAGTGCTGGGCAGAACTAACACCATTCACTGATGCAGCTGACAGCTGACAAGGAAATTAGGATGAGCAGCTGATGGTAAGAAGCCGAATGGAGATGGGCATCTGATGGGGGGCTGTGGGCTGAGAGGGAAAAGACAGATGGAGGATCATCCCACTACTTAATGGGTAAAAATAACTTATTCCTATTGCCTAGACTCCATCTATGAATCACTGTTTGGGAATTAAACAGAAAAAAAGCACAAACAAACAACTATTACAAGCAACTAAGTGAATGTACTAAAAAAATAGGTCATTACCAGCTTAAGCAGTCTGATTCATATCCTATGATATTGCTTGCTTTTCATTTGCTTATAGTTTTTGTTTGAGATAGGGTCTTTTTAGCTTAGGTTGGCCTCAACTCATTATGGAGCTCAAGATGATCTTGAACATTTTATCTTCTTGCATTGCATTTGTCTCCCATGCTCTTGGTTCATATTTTCTATCTATAAATAAAAATAATTGGATAACTATATACTTCACCTGTAAAAAGGTAACATGGCAGTGGCAACATGACTTCACACTATTTAGTAATTACACATGGAATAGAAAAGTGTGTACATTGAGTTTTCCTGTGCCACTAGCCAGCTTCCAAATAACTACATAGTGACTTAATATTAATTATAAATGTTTGGTCAATAGCTAAGGCTTATTACTAACTAACTCTTACATTTTAAAATTAACCCATATTTCTTATTTATACTCTGTCATGTGGCAGTACCTTTCTTCAATATGGCAGATTCATCTTGCTTCTCTCCAAGTTTCCTCCTAATTTCAGAGACTCTGCTCTTCTTCCCAGTATTTCTCTGACCCCCCAAATCTTGTCCAGCTCAGTTATCTCTTTGTAGCTGATACATCATCATTTCATTATCCAGCCTTTTAATGTGTTCATCACAAGTGAGGGGCCTGGGGTCAAGTGATGAACCTAACAGGGAAGGTTGAAATCCTGTTCTCACTAGACAGTCTGGCTTTTGTCTACTGCTGAAGATATCAGATAATGTAACTCCCTCATTTGGCTCAAAACAGCATGCAGAGCAAGTCTGTCTTAGCCCATGACCAAGACAGTTACCATACAGCTTCTTTGTGATGGCACACTACTGATATCATGTGACACTGATACCCACTGTACAGTAACCACTCAAAGGTCCCTTAACAAATGGCTTTTCTAATATCCCACAAGTGCTATAATGCAATTGTTGACCTTTGTATTGCTCTAATGTCCCCTAAGTAATAATAAGGTTTAATAATAATAAAAATCTTTCCCATTCAGGAATATATTTCTTATTAACTATATGATATAAAAATAAATAAATTTTCTTCTTGGTAAAAAAAAAATCTTCTCTAGTTATCAGCAAGCCAGCTCTTTATGAACCAATGAGAGAAATACATATTCATATTGTACAAAAAGATTGTTCCATAGCTAGGCAGTTGTGGAGCACACTGTTAGTCCTAGCACTTGGGATGCAGAGGCAGGAGGAACTCTGTGAGTTCAAGGCCAGACTGATCTACAAAGCAAGTTCCAGGATAGCCAAAACTGTTACACAGAAAACCCTCTCTCTCCAGAAAAAAAAAAAAAAACCCAACTCCCAAACAAAACAAAACAAACAAAAAGTCTGGAGAGATCCTTTGTTCCCTTTCTGTCTGTATTAGCACTAACCTTAAATTGGTTATATGCAGCCTTGTGCTGTACCAAAGCTCTTGCACCTTGCTGTTGCTTAAGTTACATGTCACAAGCCCAGCATTTTGTAGCTCAAGCCTTCACTCTATGCCCTGTGTCTCTGTACCGTGGCCCACATGAGAGATACAACCAGGAAGCTGTTTTTGGCTCCTTTTTTGTGCTCTAGAACCCTTTTTAAGCTTCCTCAGGCTTTATGTAGATGTAAGTGCCCCACATTGGGCATCATTTGTTGTAAAAAGTTTCTGGCCTGACTTAGCTCTGAGGTCTGGACCCATAGTCCTAAATAATCACACAAAGTCTTATATTAATTACATGCTGTTTGGTTTCATGTTTCAAGTAATATGGTTCAGGCATATTACTTGCTAACTCTTACTCTTAAACTAACTCCTGATTAGCCAAGTGGCTTAGTACCTTTTGTTTGAACAGCATTTTGCCTTCTTTCCTCTGTGTCTGCCTGGCAGCTCTGCTCTGATCTTCTTCTTTCCAGAGTTTTCTTAGTCTGGTAGCCCTGCCCATACTTCCTATGGCCTTCTGGCTGATCAGCATTTTATTAAACCAGTAGGAGGGACAAATATTTACAATGTACAAGAGTGTAATCCCACAGCACAAAAGCATAACTTTTTAAATTTTATATTTTGCTTAATTAAAGGAGCCTGATAGATGAGGTAGAAAAAGAAATACACAAGAAAAAGAAATACACAAGAAGAGCTAACTGAAATGGTAAGGACAACAGGAAGGACCTTCATGGAAAGACAGGCGTTCTGGTAGTCAAGCCTCCAGGTTAAGGTAGGGCCACTAGCTGCTGGTATGTACACTAAGACAGGCCAGTTACAGGCTCGAGATGATGTGATGGTTGAAAAGAAAATGACCCCTCCCCTGGGGAGTGGCACTGTTAGGAGGTGTGGCCTTGTTGGAGTGGGTGTGGTCTTATGGAGAAGGAGTGTCACTGGAGGTGAGCTTTGAGATTTCATATATGCTCAAACCACACCCAGTGAGACAAATTACTTTTTGTTCATAGTGAGTCAAGATGTAGAACTCTCAGCCCCATGTCTTCCTGCATGCTGCCTTGCTTCCTGCTGTGATGATAACGGACTTAAACCTCTGAACTGTAAGCTACAATCCCAGTTAAATGTTACTCTTTTTAAGAGTTGTTATGGACATGGTGTTTCTTTACAGCAATAGAAACAGTAACTAAGACAGATAGCTTAGTGATTAAGAACATTTATTGCTCTTTCGGGGAATCTGGGTTTGATTCCCAGCATCTATGTAGTGGCTTACAATCATAGTTTCAGAGAATCTGATATTCCCTTCTAGCCTCTGGGGGAGCAGACACAATGCCATGCAGACATACATTGAAGTATAGTATCTGTGTGTATATATATATATATATATATATATATATATATATATATATACATATACTCCCAAGGGCTGGAGAGATAGTTCAGCTGTTAAAACCTGCTCAGCTGTTCTGCCAGAGGTCCTCAGCTCAATTTCCAGCAACCACATGGTGACTCAAAACTATCTATAATAGAATATGATGTCTTCTTCTGGCACACAGTATATATGCAGAGCGCTCATACATAAAATATAAATAAATTAAAAATACTTGGCACTTATAAATGCTGCTTATGTGGACCTGTGTTGGACAGGATGGTGTGCTGAGCCAACACAACCGCTAACACCTTTACCTCTTTTAGAATAAAGTGAGAGAGGACAGAACTACAAAAGAAGGGCAAGAGTTTATCTGGCTCATAATCTTATGAGCATGTTACGGGTTCAGAGCCAGCTCAGAATTTCAGCTGATTGCCAGTGTCCTTCAGACAGCCAGCTGGAATGCTTTCTCAGTACCAACTCTTCAGTCCTCGGAGATGGAGGATTTGCCTTTGAGAAATATGCAGCATGTCATATAAATGGAACACAATGTCCTCAGTCTCACTGTTCTCTGGAGAAGCAGGCTTTGTCACAGTCTCTGCCAAGAATATAGAACAAGGAGGGGAATGATTTCAGTGAGCTGACTTGAGGCATGAAAGGTTTGGAGAAGTTTATAAAGATAGCAAAATTAGGAGTCTGCAGGCTAGAGGCATCTCTCCCGGGACACTTATTAGAGTCAGGACTCAACTCTTTAGTTGTTGTTTTGCTTTTTACTATATTCAGGAATCCATGAAGATAGAATCAGCCAAAAACAAAGAGCAAATTAAAAAAACAGGATAAATTCAAAGTCCTTAGAAGCCAAGACCTCAGCTAGGGAGAAGTGGGAAACTAGCCTAGAAATGGAAGCATAGCCTGGGGATTTTATTTAAACTTGTACTTCTTTTCTTTTTTCCTTCCTTCCTTCCTTCCTTCCTTCCTTCCTTCCTTCCTTCCTTCCTTCCTTCCTTCCTTTTTTCTTCACTTTCAAAAAGTAGAGGCCAGTGTGACTCTGTCAGCATACATCAGTGCTGAAGGAAACAACAGACTGGTTTGAGATTCTTATGTAAAAAATAAGAACCAATGCCAAGTACAGGGACAATATTTGTAGAAAAGTCAACATACAGGTTAATATGTGTGTAATCAGGAGGCACAAATAGCTATGTGACCAGCAGGTGGAGAGACAGCATACACTTTTAATCCCGGTATCTAGGAGGGTTAGGTGAGAGAGCCGGCTGAGCCACAATGAGTTTGATGTTTGAGACCAGGTTTGTCAACATAGTGATTTTCCAGCTGGTCAGGGCTGCATAATGAAACTTTGTGTGTGTGTGTGTGTGTGTGTGTGTGTGTGTGTGTGTGTGTGTGTGAGAGAGAGAGAGAGAGAGAGAGAGAGAGAGAGAGAGAGAGAGAGAACAAAAACTTATGAGAAAAGTTTGTGTGCATGAAATGGGAGTGGGTGGGTATACACATGCCACAGTGCCCATATGATCAGAAGACAACCTTGTGGTGTTTGTTCTCTTAGGGCACCTTAAGTGAGTTCTGAAAACTGCATTTAGGCCATCAGGCTTACATGACAAGCATCTTAACTTGCTGAACTCTTTTTTCAGCTCCAGGAATATTTTAAAATTGATTTTACCTCTATGTAGCAAACTATATGGGGAAGTATTAAATGATTTATATTTTGTGTATCTGGCTTTTTTTGACAGTGTTGGGGACTGAACCCAGGACCTCAATAACACCAAGTAAGTGCTCTACCACTGAGCCCTAGCCCTGCTCTTATATAAATGTTTAAGACTTAAGTATGTATATGAGGGCTAAGAAGATGTCCCAGGCAGTGAAGTGGGTGCTTCACAATCACAACAACCTGAATTTGGAACCAAGAGTCCTTGTGAAGAAGCAGGATACTTGTAAACAATCCTGGGTACTGTAGGGAAGAGGAGCTATCCAGAGAAATCCACCCTGGCCCTGAAACCAGAGCTACTAAAAGAAACACACCCTAGATCTGAGACCTGAGCCAGAGAAAGAAGCACTTTATCCCTTAACCCAGAACCAAAGAAACATGCTCTGATTCTGCAATCAGTACCAAAGGAACACACTTCATCCCTAGAAGCAGAGCCAGTGAAAGAAATATACCCTGCAGGGCCTTAGAATTAGAGTCCAAAAGCTAAAAAAGGCCAGAGAGAGAAACACAGTTTGGCCCTCAAATCAGAGTCATTTCTGCCCCAACCAACAAAACTAACCAATCCTTGAGTATCCCTGGAGATACTCTGACCTCAAGATCCCCTATACAAACCTCTTCCTGTTCAGTTGTAGGCTGTTCTTTTCTACACTCATAGAGGCAGCTACTCTCCTGGACGCCACCTTCTCAAATAAATCTCTTTCTCAAAAGAGTCTTGGGTGAATATCTTCATTCACTGGTGCATAGAACTTTCTGAGATATCCCTTAGTGGTCTGAGCAGAAAAAGCTTACAGAGGCATCCCTTTAGGGGGACTGAGCAGACAGAGCAGAGAAAGTAACAACTTTTCACATGAGCTGGAGCTACATTTCTGCAAGGGTTTCCCCTTTAGCAGAGTGAAACAAAAAAGTAACATCTTGGGCAGGAGAGAAGAGAAGCAGAGCTGAAGGAGAAGTGGGGGAGAGGAGGAGGAGGAGGAGGAGGAGGAGGAGGAGGAGGAGGAAGAAGAAGAAGAAGAAGAAGAAGAAGAAGAAGAAGAAGAAGAAGAAGAAGACCTCTTAAGGGAGGCAGACCAGAGCTCAGCTGTGGTAACTCTACATGAGAGGAGCAGGATTGTTGTATCTTGTGTGGAGACCACTGCACCTTAGCTTCAGGTATAGCCTGACTTCCTGAACAGTCAGGATACCATTTCCTTCAGAGCTGAGCTGTCCCATTGCAGCTCCAGCTATCCGAGCTCTTCAGGTCTTAACAGCTCTCCAGGCATAGCCTGACTTCCTGAACAGTCAGGATACCTTTCATCCCCTCCCCAGAGTTGTAACACTCACTTATAGACAGGTGGGAATAGGTTTCTTCCAAATCACTTGAAAAGGCTCTCCCCCTGTGTTAACATACCAGCAGTGAAGGACTTACAAGTAAGATCAGAAAGTGAATCTCAGAAGTCAATAGATTGGAACACAGAAAAGGAGAATTGAAAGGAGGGGGCTAATAAGAAGAGACTTTAATGGTGAGGTTATGGGGAAAAAATAATGGAAGAACTTCCTAACATCATTCTAACAGATTTAATAACTACTTTTTGTAAAAATAAAAGCAATTAGGTTTTTTTTCCTATGAAAAATGTGTTAGTCACTGAACTCATGACCTTTGAGACAGGGTGTGGTCATATAGCCCAGGCTGGCCTTCAATTAGTAATCCTTCTGCCTCAGCTCCTGAGTTCTGGGATTGAACACGTGTGCCCCCTCATTTAGCTGATACCAAACCAGTGCTCTGCTTCTATGGCCAGCAGATGCAATGTTGCAATTTTTTTTTCTTTTTGCTTCCTTTCCCAATCACTATTGGACCCCATGAGACATTTTCTAAAGCTTCATTGAATTTAATACAGGACCCACCACAGGCATTTCAGAAGTGTCTGTACACTATCAGACATAGACTAAGAGCTGGAGCTTTGGTTGCTTTGAGGATACCTGTCTCCATAATGATGTGCTTCAAGAAGGTGAGCAGCAGGTGGAGTATAAAAGCAAGGCAGAGAACACAAAACTAAGACCATTTGCTTTCACTCATTTGCTCCTTATTTCTGCTAAGAACCGCTCGCTTAGCGCTGGCACATGCCAGCCCCTGGCAAGGAAGAGGCTGAAGGGAGCAAGAGTTGCTCCAGCTCCTCATATAGCTAGAAAGGAGGCCACTTTGCACCGGCCACTCTGCAATAAAAGAAAACAGTACAGCATTCTACCCAACAAAAACCAGAACTGACATGCACATTTCAAAGGGAAATTAATATCTAATTTTCTCATTGTCTATACATCAGGGATTCATAATTTATTCTTCAGATGACTTTAGAGCCCTAAAAATATATGACATTGCTAATTTGCTCCATGACAGTCTCCTAAAGGTTTTCTCCGTGGGTCCTGTCCACTATGTATTCATGCGCAGGTTTTCAGTGAAGGTTACTTCTCCTACCCATAAATTCTTCCTGACACTACCTAAGAATGGACAACAGGACCAGATGACTAAGATCTGGAGGAACTTGCATCTGAATTCAATATCATCAAAATGAAAGAGAGTCAAAAGTTTAGAAAACCAAATAAAGCAATAACTGCATAAAGTATTGTATTGATAAATTGTATCCAGTTTTAACATGTACTGTCATATATCATAAATATAACTATAACTTTCAAATATCATAACATAACTTTTTCTATTATTGGTTGTGAATTTCTGGATCCAAGGCTACTTCTTTGGTACAAAAGGAACCAGTATCCCAGAGTAAATAGTATTAACAATAAATGTGTAAATAAATTAACTGTAAAATGGCATATGATTAATAAGTAACCATATGATTGGTACAAATTACTTTTATCTGAAAGTGTTATAACAATAGTATATAGTTTTGGTGTGGACAGGTGTCTCTTAATCTGGAAAAGTGAAAGAACTGAAGAAACGAATATTTATTGACTGACTTTGGAGTTTTGAATTTTAAGAGGGTTGTTTCTTACCTAATTGTTGTAGAATAGTAAGGTGTATTACTTTTGTTTATGTTGCATTTGTTTAGGTCTGTGAAGCTGTGTTACTTTGCTTGCCTAAAACACCTGATGATCTAATAAAGAACTGAATGGCCAATAGCAAGGCAGGAAAAAGGATAGGTGGGGCTGGCAGGCAGACAGAAGATACAGAAGGGGAAATGTGGTAGGAGAGGAAGAAGGAGCAAGAGGAGGACTCCAGGGACCAGCCATCCAGCCACCCAACCTTAACCTGATATCCCAGATTTCATTGATTCTCCATGGAGGCCTTATTCTCTTTGAGGAGTTGATGGGGGGTGGGGGAAGCTGGTGGGTGAGTGGGAAAAGGAGAGGAAAGGGGAACTGTGGTTGGTATGTTTAAAAAAAGAATAATAATAATAATAATATTATGTGTCTGCCTGCAGGTGAGCCCTTGAATAATCAATATGTTAAGTAGTAACAAAAAACTAAGTTAAAATGCCTGCCACAATGCAAGCATTGGCATTCTAGAGCTCTAGGACGGTTGAATGCTTTAGGCTTGGCTTTCAGAACTCAAAATATGGGCAGAGCCAGCAAGGTCCATGCACAGAGGATCCAGGTACAGAAAGAAATGAATAGTGTAAAAATAATAATAAAGTCTTTAAAGAAAGAGTATAAGTAATATTTTAAAAAAGCCACATAAGATGGGAAATATACAGAGAGTCTAGACCCTGTGTGTTATTGTGTTGATTTTGAATTTTTTGACTGTTGAGAAGCAAAGGACAGCTACAAAGAGACCTGGAATTGAAAAAGGGTCTGTTGAAATAAATTAGCCTAGATACTTTATAAATGCCTCAACTTTTAAAAAACCAAAAAATATATTTGCCAAATGGAAATAAAAATGCTTTGGAGAAGAATTTTTGCTTTGTTTCCACAGGAAAAAGAGGCTGTTGATTCCTTCAGGGTTAATATGGATCAGGTTTGATCAAATGAGACCTTCTGAACTTTGACAGATAACATCTATAAATAAAGATTATAGCTGGTCTTTACAGATCTTGGCCATTATCTCAGATTTTCTCTGGGACCTTAAAGATACTTCATCCAGAAACAATAGGAAGCAGTTAGAGAAAACAACATTCATATTCCCAAGAGTTGTGGGGTATAGATGTTTGTTATCATTTATGGAAATATTGTAGGATAAAAAGATAACTATTAATCTCAGAAATTTTACATTGGCATGAATTTTGGTATAGTGATATGAATTTAAAGTTAATTTTGTTATATTGTATATATGTTTTTACTCTTGTTTGGGGGTATTGTGTTTATGCAGTTCATTTAAAAATGCAATGTATAAATAAGAAATGAGGTTAGTAGTTAATCTGTAATAATCAAACTTTTAGTTAAGTTAAATATGTTTTCTAAGTTAAATAGTTATATTTTAGATAAATGGTCTTCAAATACTTCAAAGATATATAGAATATGGCATAATAATGTTTTGTTAACTTAAGACTTTTTATGATAGTAAGACACATCTGGTCATGGCAGCACTAATTTACTTCAGAGATGATGGGCATTGAAGAAACTCCTTATTGAGTTTGCTTTTATTGTAGCAATGTTAGACATTGAGCAAAGAAACTGCTCTTGCCTTTGATTGCTGACAGTGTGCTGTACAGATTGGACATGTAGGACACACAAGAAAAAGACTGTTGAACTTTGTCAAAATAAGACAGGACAGTCTTCCAAAATTTCTGCTTTACAGAAGTGTCTGCCAGATATTCTGTAGGATACAGATAAGCAATTAATAAACTTTGTCAATGCAAGGCAGGACAGTCTTTCAAATTTCCTGCTTCACTGAGAAGTCTGCCTAATACTATATAGGCCTGTAGGTTGAAGGTGGATTTCTCAAGGTTGCAGAAGGAACTTTGGGTGACTGGTCAGGCAGTCAGATATCTCTGTCATTAATAGAGTTTTAGAAGTTGTTTGCAATGCACTTTTTATTTACTCAAATAATATTATTGTTTTGAGTTTTTTTAAATGAAGTTGAAGACTAGATAGTTATAATGCAGTTTTCCTTAGTTATAATAGTGAGTAAATTATCTCACTATTATAATCTAAGGTATAAGACCTTAGATTCACTAAAATAGGATAGATATTGGAGTATTTTCTTTTAATTTGCCAGACACAAATGAACTGGAATTCATTACATTGTGAATGTAATCTTTATTAATAAATTTTTTGTATACAGTCTTATTATGTTAAAGTTAAAACCTTTTATTTTTTATTTAGACAAAAGGAAGAAATGTTGTAGAATATTATTTTAAGGTGTGTTACTTTTGTTTATGCTCTGGAACAACTGTTTAATGATGTAAAGATGTGTTACATTCATTTGATTAAATAAAATTCACCTGTGGTCAAGAGGTTGAGTCAGTAACTAGCTGACAGGAAGTGGTAGGGAGGAGCCAGGTGGAGAAAGGCTTTTCAGTGGGGGTGAGAGGGAGCCAGAGGGCTTTTCCCAGCAGATACAAGCAAAGAGAGGAGGGGAGAGACTTGCTATTTAACCTCCCTGAGGAGCAGAATTCCACCTCAACCCTTGAGTCTTGAGTTCTTTAGAGGGACAGAGATTTAGGTAAGTTTCCTCCATACTTTTGAAATAGTACCTGAGGGAACAGAATTCCCTCTGGCTAGGGCCTTTCTGTCCTGAACTACTATTGATAGTGAAGAAAGGAGGAGCAGTTGAAAAAGAGGACAACACTAATACCTACTCTAGTTTGTGAAGAAATTTTATGTTTCTATAAAATCCTTCAAAAATTTTCTTTAAATTTATTTTATTACACAAGAATTAATTATTATTAATTAAATATAAATTCAAATATAAATTTTGGACATGCAGAAGGCACAGGAAAAATGACTATTGAACTTTTCCAAACAAGGCAAGACAGCCCTTCAAAATTCCTGCTGCACAGAAGTGTCTGCCAGATATTATACAGGACACAGAGAAAAGCAACTGATAAACTTTGTTAATACAAGGGAGGACAGTCTTTCAAATTTCCTACTTAATAATAATTAATTCACAAAAGCAGTATTATTTATATTATATAAGAATTTAATTATGTACATGCATTTTTGTGTAGGATAATGTACTCATAAGTGCAGTTGCCTACGAAGCAAGAAGAGAGCAAGCATTTGAATCCCCTGGAGCTGGAGTTACCTACAGGAGTGCTGTGAACTGAGTGCAGGTCTTCTACAAGAGCAGTAAGTACTCTTTATTGCTAAGCCATCTCTGTAGTCTCTTACATTTATTTTTTTTTAAATGTCTCAAACCTGGTGTAATAGTTTATATTATAGGAGACATTTTGTATCAGACAATAGCATTATGTGATGTTGGAAACAGACAAGAACAAAGTATTGCTGTATGCCCAATCATACACTTTGCCAGTATGGGGTGTGTGTGTGTGTGTGTGTGTGTGTGAGAGAGAGAGAGAGAGAGAGAGAGAGAGAGAGAGAGAGAGCACAGTGTGGAGTTAAAACTAATATTTTGATACTTTTAGTTTAAAGTCTAACATGCTCGTAAGAAATATTTACTTAGTTACAAGACATTTCTGAAGTTCTTGCAAGTCTTAGTTACTTTTCTACTGCTATAAAGAGGCACCATGATCAAAGGAACTCATAGAATAAAGAGTTTGCATGGGATTGCAGTTGCAGAGGGTGAGTCCATGACAATCATGGCAAGGGCCATGACGGCAGGCAATCACAGCACTGGAACAGTAGCTAAGAACTTACATTCTTATCTGAAAGTAGAGGGAGGGAGAAAGGGAGGGAGGAGGGGGGAAGAGGAGGAAGAGGGAGAAAACGAGAACTAACTGGGAATAGCACGGGCTTTTAAAACCCAAAGCCTCCCTCTCTCCCCATGACTAGCCCCCTCCAACAATAGTTTCACCAACTGAGGACCGAGTGTTGAAGCATAGGAACATACAGGGCCCTTTCATTCAAACCATCACATTGCTACTTATTTGATTGGACAATCAATGGCGAGTAAGGCAGTGTTTCATTCCTCCATGAATTTGTCCAACAGCAAGGAATCTGTGTAGAAAGGCGACAGAGGCATGTAGTACTAGGCAAGAATATTCTGAAGCAGGTAAATGGAATAAAAACCTCAAAATGATCAATTTTAGACAAGAGATGGGTGGGTGAATAGACAGGGAGGAAAACCAAGAGAAAGAATCATGAAAATAGAAAAGTTTCCCGACACTAATGTTCCCACAGGAACCAGTAAGGGAGGCCAGCAAGGAGGCCATGAGGTAAGTGT
>PVIH01024164.1:0-23354 GCA_004025045.1 Sigmodon hispidus
TGTGTGTGTGTGTATGTGTGTATGCACGCTCAGAAGCCAGGTAGACTCTGAGAATCTCCCTTATCTACTCTCTACCCTATGTGTACTAACACAAGTCCCTTTACTGAGGATTCAGGGTTTGAGTTCATTCTATCTCATAGTTCTTTTGTTTGAATCGTGATTATTATTTATTTTCAAAACTACAAACTATATCTTTGGATCTCTTAACTCATCTAGATCAATGTTAGTCAAAGAGAAAATGACCAGACAAAGGCCCAGGGATAGAGTAGCACACAGCAGGAGAGTCCTCCTGAGGCTTTATGAAGGAGGTCAAAGGTCAACAGCTGGGCTGGGGAAGTAGCTTGGTGATGGAGCTCTTGGCTAGCATGCCCAAGGCCATGGGTTTTATTCCCCAGAATCATCATCAAATAAAAAAATACCAAGATCTTGGTAAGGGTAGAGGCTGGGATGAGGGTGTTGTATGAGGGTTCTGACCCTGACTTTCCAGCCTACCCCTGAGATTCTGACCCACAGACCCATAGACTTGCAGACCTGCAATCCCCTGGTCCTGCAGTCCCACAGAGGCACACAGACACATTAATTTTACACTGATCAGCCTAGGGCCCAGGCATATAGCTTACTAACTCTTCAATCTTTTTTTCTTGTTTATTTATTATTAATAAAGTCTCATTTTTATCCATGTATCTCCTTGTTCAAATGCCCTTCCCCTCCCGCCCCTACAAGTCACTCTTCTCCCCATCTCCTTATCTCCTCCCCGGCAAGGACAGTAGGTCCCAAGGTACCAAGGTGGCTTAGTTCAGCATCCACTCCAGGCAAGTCTGCTTTCCTCATCCCCACATCAAGACTGAGTCAGGTGTTCTTCTGGAGGGAATGGGCTCCAGGGTGTCAGTCCAGGGTGCTTCAGATCCCAAGCTGTTCAGTGTTTGTGGTTTGCAGCTTGGACATGCTTTGCTTTTTGTTTAAAGTCCACTAATGAGTGAGTACATCCCCTGCTTATCTTTCTGGGTTTGTGATACCTCACTCAGGAGGATATTCTCCAAATCCATCCATTTGCCTGCAAATTTTAGGATATCACTTTTTTCTTACTGCTGAGTAGTACTCCATTGTGTTGATGTACCACAGTTTGTTAATCCATTCTTCAGTTGAGGAGCATCTAGATTGTTTCTAGGTTGTTGTTTTTTTCCTCTTTTTTTTTTTTACACTGATAGAAAATGTAACTTTATTCATAATAAAAAAAAAAGAAAGAGACTAACTCTTTAATCTTAAACAAACCCATCTTTCTTATTTTATTCAGGCATGCGGCTCAGTACCTTTTCTCAGAGCAGCATTTCAGCTTCTTTCCTCTGCGTCTCCTGGCATCTCTCTGGCATCTCTGCTCTGCTCTGAGTTGTTTTTAGAGTTTTCTTAGTCTGGTAGCCACGTCCACACATCCTGTCTGCCTCTGGCCAATCAGCTTTTTATTGAACCAGTAAGAAGGACAAATATTTACAATGTACCCTAATCCCACTACATGAGGGTACTGCTCTCTGGAGTCCTCCAGAAAGTCCTGGGGTTGCATGACAGGAGGGTCAAAGTGAGAGTCGTGGCATGGGCTGGTATGGGAGTAGGCTGGTGTACTTCTGGAAACTGGAAGTAGACAATGAAGGAGTCCACAAATTCTCAACACTGGCAGCAAGGACAGTGATAAAAATGAATGACCATCTAGGCAAGGGGAACAGTCATCTTTCTCAAATGGAAAGTACGGAGGCCAGAGCTGTGGATTCCAGGGTCCTAAAGGTTCAGAGAGAAAAGAGTAAGATTGAGAACCAGGTGTATATGCCTGCAAGGAACATGGCTGAAAAACAGACCCACAATGCTCAGCAGAAGTCAAGACAGTTCACTAAAGGCAGTGCTGAGGGGCAGGCCAAGAACAGAAGGAGAATTGCAATAGAGTTAAGGCTTTCCAAACCCAGATGGCTCAGATCCTCAGAATAAGGCAATTGGTGGGCTTCCTGACTTGAAAAGGACAGGGACCCCAAATTATGAAACTCCAAGAAGCACATTACAAGTCAGCAGAACTAAAGTTCACCCTAGAGGAGGGGCCAGAGTATTGTGTAAGGTAGGTCCCAAAGACAAAAAAAGGGGGATAGTGATGGGTAGAAGGTACTGCGTGCCATGCACTGCTCTTGCATGTATACTGGCTTGAGAGGAAAGAGGAATTCTCTCTGTCCTCTAACAATTCCCTGGAGAACCCTCCCCAGATTCCACGTTCTCTAGCAACCTAAGTGTGCATGTCCCTGTGCTCGTGAGCAAGTAAGTGCACTCACAGAGTCATACTCACACAGGGGTGTACACACAGAGGCACATGTGTCCCCACAGGAACTCATACTCCACACAACAGTGTTGAGAAGGGAGTCACAGACAGACTTGCCCTGGTGGCTTTATCTGCTGGCGGACCACTGCAGAAGTCCAGTGTTAATACCTTGATAAACAAGGGAGCCTGTTAGAATTCAGATCCCAGCTCTAGGAGCTGTGGGTAATGACTGGCTGCTGGGGGAGCCCCAGACAGTTGCCACTACTTCTGCCTTGGAGCTTCTTAAGCAGTACTTTATATCTAAAGGCTGGAGTGTGCTGCCTTGGGAAGAATTGTTTTTTGGAAATGATGAGAATGCTATCAGATTTCACAGCTCCCTGTCCAGTGACCTATGGGCCAGGGAACCATGGCCTTCCTGCCTTTGTGGAGACAGTCACCTTTCTTTCCCTGCTTCCCACTGTGAAGCCACTGGGGGTGTGTTTGAAGAGGCTTCATGGCTAATTTAGGATTGAGTAGTAGCTGTGGGAGAAAGAGAATCTTCAGACTTCCAAAGAAAGACTTTTCTTGAAGCCCTGGACTGATCTAAAAGCCACAAGTTCTTTTCTTTTGCCTTAAATGGAACAGCTTAAATTTGCTTTTGCCAAAGGACATCCAGCATATGGGGCCCACTTCTTCCCTCAGGGCTGGATTTAGAGCCATGAGCCGGCAGAGGTTTGGGGACAGCCAGCTGTGCAGGTGAAGCAAAGGTGACCCAGATCCAGTAAGCACCCAAGAGCCACAGATGGTTGTGTCCCTCAATGAGAAGCCAAGCTGAAAGCTGACCTCACTATGTCCTCCCAGTGTCAGCCCAGCCCAGTGCCTGACAGGGCACTGGGCCTGGAAACATGGCCGCAGGCAGTATCCTCCTTGGATGTGGAGGGCAGTGACACGGGTGGTTAAATTCAGTACATTGGCCACAGGCCAGCCTTCCGGCTTGGCAATTACACACCGTCTACCTCCGCCTCTCCCTGCTGCCCGGTCACCTCCCTGTCAGGCAGCTTTAAAGCCTCTCGACTCTTCCTGTCAGTAAATGTTTGCATGTGGCGTTGCTGGGCGACAGTTGAGCAGGGCTTGCATTTTCCTGGCCCCTGAGCCCCTGACAGAGTCTTCCCTCTGTGGACTTTGTAAACACTCTGTGTCACAACTGCCATGTGAGCCCCAGGACAAACTGAGTCCAGCTCCTGGAGAATGGGGTCATCACTGGGGCTTGATCATCTCAAAGAAATTAAAAAGCCCTTTCTCATGCTCCCATCTTCTGGGAGCACTGTCTTTAGCAGAGAAACATCTGGGGAGAGGGAGACTCATTGTGCCAGATGTTTTACAATGACAGCAAGCATAATCTGACTCTCAAGTGAAGTCATGTATGCTGCTGTCCATGCAAACTTGGACAGCGGGGTGGATCATTAAGTATTGCTAAACTGTGAGTTCAAAGAGATGCCCAAGATGGGCAGATGAACTTGGATTCCAAATTGGGTTCTGCCAACAGCAGCTGTGTGGCCTAAGGCTTCCTCCCTGGGCTTCAGCATTCTTATCTATACCATCAAGTGGTTACAAGCCCCAATGTTCAAACCGTATGTGGACTGAGTCAGAAGGGTAGAGAAGAGTCTTTATACAAAAAGAATTTTATTAAGTAGATGAAGTGAGTCAGGGGCTGGAAAGGAGTTAATGTAGATAGGACAAGGAATCTAAGAGGTAATGGTCAGTGCTTTTATTTGGTGGTTGACAAAGGGTTACTTTGGAGCAGTAGTGTCCAGGGATGAGAAGATACCTAGAGCAAAAATGAGAGCTGATGAGCCAAGCTTGAAGGTTGCAGGCTTGGAACACAAAAGCAGAAAAAAAAAAAAACAGGTTTTCAAGATCATCCAGATTTGAGCTCAATGTTTTGGTGTCCTCTTCCAGTTTTGTGACTTTTAGGAAGTTGCTTGATCTCTCTGAACATCCTCATCCATTTAAAACATTCAATCCTAGAGCTCACATCACAGGGCTGTTGGGAGGGGAGACCTGATCCAGCATGGAGTAGCTACCTAGTGACATAAGCTTTCTCTCTGTCTTGAGTGAGGGAGACTTGCATGGAAGAGAGACCTAGAGTGCTCTAGAGGACAACAGTTGTCAGAGCCAAGCACAGAAAACAAGTGTCTAGGAGCTCATGAAAGAGGAAGAACATCCGGGGAAGACATGCTGGAATTCCTGTGCCTTCCGGGGATAAGAACAGAACGCAAAGTGACATGAGCAACAATAGGTGTCCAATGACAACAATGGAATGACGAAGGATTGCTGAGATTCCCAAGCACTTCTCTGCACTCCAAGGTGACCGATGCATAGCAAGGACACAGGAGGACCCTGGGCCCATGTACAAGGCCAGGCAGAAGTTCCTAAAAGTCAAAGGCCTCAGAAACAACCCTCCATCGATGGGTCAAGAAGTTAATGGATAGATGTTACAGATTCCTGACTCTTGTGTGGATATCTTAACTATGTAGTTCACCTATCTCTAAGAGTTGCTCAACCACAGTGAGCCTTAGAGAGATGGCTGTTATTAACTCTTCCTGCCCCATGTATGTCTTCTTTCCAGGGCCATCTTACACATAAATTGCTTGCTATCAAATCCTTATCTAGGAGTATAGTTCATAGAATTCAAACCAATATAAATATTGAGGCTTCAAGTCTGGCTAGTTCCCAGTGTTTAGGTTTGTTCTCTAGGAATATGGTGTTCACTACTCAGCTCCCTCTTCTACTTATCCCCAGCACGGAGGGAAACAAATGAATTCACTGATTACAGACAGCTGGATGTTGTATTTCATCCCCAGAGTACAGGCTGGGGATCCCTTACAAAAAGAGCTGGACAAAGAAAAGACAAAAAAGCCACAAGGTGACCAAAATTAGTAAATCAGACAGAGAGGACACAAGGCCAGAGTGTTTCCCATTGCTGGGTGTGGTGTGACACACCTATGATCCCAGCGTTTAGGAGAGGATGGAGGAAAATGGCAAATTCATTGATATCCTTGGTTATGTAGCAAGTTCGAGGCCATCCTAGGTGACATGACTGAAGGAGGACAAGGAAAAAAATGTGGAAATCCTCGCCCTTGACACTTGGCTTATAAATATGCACTGAGGATGAGAAGATTCTGGGAATGAGGTAGACATGTTTGGGATAGGAAGGAAATCTTGTCATATGGCTCATAATGCTGTTTCTGACAGTGTAGGGTCATCTTTCTGATCATGGTCCTGAGAGAATTTATCTCCTGGCAATGTCACAGTGTTCTTAGTTCACATAGGCATGCTCCACATTGTTCACACACAAATGACATCACCTGATGACACCATTCTCAGGAGTGCTCCCATCCTTAAGTGGTACACAGCTGTACTTACAGAAAAGCAATCCAATGACAGCCTGAGGGACAATTGTGAAGACGCAGGTGTGCATGTATCTGAAGGCAAAGGTGGTCCATGGAAGCAAATGGAAGGAATAACTAAGTATGGCACCCAAGGGGGTATGAAGGCAAAAAGCAGACTCTGGAAACAGGGAATCTGCTGAAGGTGTGTTACTGAGGTGATCAAGTATCTTAATTTCTCTAAGACTCTCCCAATTTAATCACTGAACAGCCTATGTCCTGGGAAACTGTGTGCACAGCACACTAAAGAAATTGCTTAATCTAAGCAGTTCTTGCCTTGAATTCCCAGGAAAATATTGATTTGGCACATCCCAGGAGAGCCCAAATCCAAGGAGCAAACTGCAGTGACTGCGGGCCCCAGCCCTGTCAGAATACCTGTGATTCATCAACACCTTAAATACCACGTAATTCACTAGCAGGCAAACACACCATCCATGGGATGCCTTCCCTGCCCTGGTTTTCTCTTCTACATCCACTTGTATCCTGAAATTCTTCTGTTCCAGGTTTTCTTCTTTCAGGAGTTCATAGACACATACCTCAAAAGATATGTACCAAGGGGCTTTCCACATACCATCTGCAGCACCCCAAACTCCACAGCATCAAAATGTACCACTGATAGAACAGTCAGAGGGGAAAGGTTAGGGCACAGGACTCATGCCATCTGTGGCACATGTGACAGTTGTGACTTGTGAAAAGTGGTGAGGGACTAGGCTAGTGGACCAAATGAGGAAAATATCTGCTGCTCAAGAGTGAGGACCTGTGTTCAGATCCCTAGAACCCACACACAAAGTCAAGTGTGGTAGCAGTTGTCTAAAAACATGGGGTCTCCAGCACTTGGGGTGGGTGGAGACAAAGGGATCATAGGGCTTCACTGGCTGAATTCCAAGCTCAGTGAGAAAGCCTGTATCAAAAAAGCATAAAGTAGAGGAGGGTACTAGCACACACACATACAAGGACCAGCACACATGTGCTTACATACATAAATACATCAAGCACACACACACTCATAAAAACAAACTATTCAATTCTATTAGCTAGTTTCAGGTTCTCATGGTCTCTATGTCTGCAGAAGCAGAGAAGAACAAAGGCCACTTGGATGCAGAGCAATAAAGGACGTGCAAGTCAGAGTAAAGGGGTGCGTGGCAGGGACATAGGGCAGGAAAGGCTGGCAAGGAAAGGCAGAGTTGGCATCTACTTACCATGGCGAGGAACTGGTGCTTAATGCTGCTGGCCTCCTTAAGGAAACGTTTCTAAGAAAACTAGCCAAGTGCAAGGGAGCCAGTGTCATGGTACGGTGGCTCCTAAAGCTCCTTGAACTTCAGCCTTCCTTCCCTTGAAGGAAAACAATGGTTGCAGCCTCTAGTAGTTAGAGACGTACAAATTGTCAGCCTCCAGGAATACAGGCCAAGTACCAACATCTGCCCAATGTAACTGCAGTAGTACATTGCCTAACTATGCATCTGGTGGGAGAGATGGGAGAAACACGTCGCTGGTCAAGATTATCATCATAGAGTCTAAACTACTAGTCAAGGACTAGAGATGCTTTGCTGGTTAAGAGCATTTTCTGCTCTTGTAGAAGACTGAAGTTTGGTTCCCAAAACCTACTTGGTGGCTTACAACCCCGCATAACTCCAGTTCCAGGGGAGCAGATGTCCTCTTACAGGCCTCCAAGGGCAACAGCATGGTGCACATACATACATTCAGGCAAAACATCCATACATACTAAATAAAAATAAATAAATCTAAAAAAATATAAAGTAACAATCAAAAGTATAGCATAGTCCCCTGAGGTCATGAAAGGAAAGGGCATAGCTGGTACTGCCTCCTTCATCGGCGGTATAGTAGTGGGGTCTAGAGAAAGATACCCTCCCTCTCACCCCTACTGCCTTCCACTGACCCTCCCCTTTACCATCTTCAACACTCGGGAAAGCAGGCCCTGCACCTTGCCCGGACAGCACAATACAGCTGACCCTGTTGGCAGAGGTGGGGGTGAGCCAGGCTAAAATGGTGAGCTTAAGAGGGCTGTTCCACTACTCCTCTGTCATGCAGAGGTGTGGGCAGTGAAGAGTTGCCACCCCATTGCCCCTCGCCATCTTCAACAGATGAAAGAGATGACCCCAGCCCTTGCCAGCTGCAGCACTCAAGAAAGCTGGCCCAGTTCTTCACCTGGGCAGGACAGTAGAGCTGACTTTGTTGGTGGAGACAAAGGGAAGCTGAGCCTGAAAGTGTGAGAGCGGGATTTCTGGCCATACCCCTTTCATCTAGTGGTGAAGCAAGGAAAAGATGCTCTCCATCCCTACCACCTGTAGTAGGCAAAGGAGCTGACCCTCCCTCACCCTTACTAGCCTGGGCAGCACAATAGAGCTGACAAAGGTGTGGATGATTAAAGAATGTGAGCATGGGAGACTTGGCCCCACCCTTCATCTGCTATATGATGGCATGGATAGGAAAGAGATGCCTCCCCGCAGCCCCTTGCAGCCTCTGGCAAGTAGGAGAGCTGCCCTCGAAGTCATAAGACTGGGAGAGCTGTCCCTGCCCCTCACAAGCTGCACCTTGCCTGAGTAACACAGAAGAGCCTGCCCTGATGGTGGAGGTTTGGGAGAGCCAACACTGACTGCATAAAAGCAGAACTGGCCTTGCTCCTTGCTGATTGCTGCAAGGAGTGAACTAGCCAGGACAAAGCAGGAGAGCTCACCCTGCAGTGGTGAGGACTGGGGAGAGCTGGCTGCAACTATCCAGGATCAGAACCAGGGCTATGAGTTGACCCACCCCAACATCCACCCCACCTGTGATCTACTGGAGCATGTGAAGGGACTGGTCCTGGATCTCCATGCAGGATCTCCATGACACAGGAGAAGTCCAAGAGGAGTCCCAGTGAGGGCTCACCATCAATAGTGTAGCAGAAACCAGAGGCCTCAAACCAGACCAATGAATGACTCTTTGCAATGAACACTTGCAAGTAAAGACATATGGATAAAGGATTTACTGTGAGACTCTCTGTGACACACTGCAGCTCCCATGACCAGATTTTTATTTTTCTTTTTCCTTTTCTCCTCTTAAATTTTATTTTATTTTATTGAGGGGGGTTGCCAGGGTAGACAGTGTATACAAAGGGACAGGGAAATAAATGAGATCAAGATGTATGACACATCTTGAAAGACACAAATAATAAATAAAACACGAGAAATATAGCATAGTAATGACATAAACCAGTGCCATGGTGGCTTATTGTCATTTTCAAGTGTGCCATTAGCAGTGCATGAGGTTTCTTTGTGCTGGCATCACCAAAAACCTGTAAGTCATGCACTGGGTCACAGCATTACCACAGTTGGGGCATTACTAAGTGACAGAAATTTTCAGCTCCATTGGAATCTTAAGGAACAAACATCTAAGCAATTTGTTGTCAAGCAAAGCATGTGGCCTATGACTATACTGTGCACGTTCCCTCCCCACATAGCTTGAGTGGGAAAGACAAGCGTAAAGGACAGAACTCTGTAGCTGCTGAGCAGTGATTGGTGAACAGCAAGATGAGGGCATCTCACTCAGTATGCTCAAGTATTACCTTTGTAATTGGTTCTAATAACTTAAGGCTAATGACAGAACAAATCACCTGCCAGACAAGGGGATGATAAAAGTCCATGCCCTGCATCCAAAAACCTTAAGGATAAAGAAAATTCACAGTAGAAAGTCTCCGGATATTAGAAAGAAAAGACCTGAATAGGGGTGAGGGAGATGACTCAGTTGGTCAAGCACTTGTGGCACAAGCCAAGTGTTCCTGGGTTCCATTGCCAGCACCCACACAGAAATCTAGGTAGGGCAACCATCATCCCAGCACTTGGGAGACAGAGATGCGAGGATCCCTGGGGCTGGGTGTCCAGTCAGTACGGACAGAATGGCAAGCTCAAGGCTCTGCAAGAGACCTTGTGTTAAAAAATAATACGGAAGGATCAGCAAGGTGGCTCCTTGGGTTAAGGTACCTGCTGCCAAGCCTGAGTTGAATTCTGGGACCCATGGTGGAAAACAATAACCATTTCCAGAAGTGATATTTTTCTGCCAAGATACAATACAAATCACAAGAGTCAGGACAATGGTGCTAAAAAGCCTCACCATATCTGCCATTCAAACCAGGTTTTGCTGCTAATTGCACTGGTGCTTAATTTGCATAAAATCTGAGGAGTTCCCTTGTGGATAAGCGCTAGTTAGGAAAGGAGAGTCCCTAAAATCACACACAGGCAGTTACATGCAAAAGGTTACTGCCTCCAAAGACCTAGAACCCATTAGCTCCTTAATAATGACCAGACATGAAGAAACCATTTAAACCCAGAACATTTCCAGTGTCACTGCCCACATATTATGGAAACATAAATTTCTATATATCAGTGTGAGGCCATGCCATAGTTTAGATATGAATGAATATGTGCCACCTTGCGACAAAGTTTACATGTCATAGGCCTAGTAGTCAAGGTGAAGATGATAGGAGATACTGTGGACCTTTAAGAATTAGAGATTAGTGGGAAGTCCTTGGGTCATTGAAGATTGTTTTAGGAAGGGATAGTGGGACCTTACAAGTTCACTGGATTCCTGCTTTGTCATATGATCTAGTCCTCACATACATATTTATGAGATGGTACCACCAAGAGCACCTTCACCAGGAGAGTTCAGCCTCCAGTGTGATACTATTGAATCTCCAAAACTATGAGCCAAACAAAAATTCTTTATAAAGTTAACCTGCCTTTGCCACTTCACTGTAGTAACAGCAAACAGGTTAATAAAGGTGGGATCCTAGACCCTGCCTTTCCAACTAATTGCCAGGTGAGGTTTCTGCCTCTTCTTCAGGGACTTTGTTTTGAGCAATAGCATCCTAAAGTCACTACAGCTGAAGAGCATCTTCATGTACTGTCCATGCATCATCCATGACAACCACAGAGAGTTTGTCAAATTGTCCTACAAACTGTCACAGTTCTTTGGCCAAGTGCCCAGAGGGAGAACCTGAGTGAGCAGGGCTATGGTAAGGAACAAGAACACAAACAAAAATGGCTGTGTCACTTTGGGCCATGGAGAGACATTGAAAGAGGGATCAGGACCTGAAAGAAAGGTTGTATGAGAGGAGAGGGGCAATGTCCATACCCATGTGTCTGCTTTAATGCTATTCTGAAACCTGGGATCAACAGGTCCCAGCCATCCAGATGCCAAGGAGTAACGGAACCAGAATCCAGCAGACTGAAGCTCTGTTCAATCTCAACAGGAAGAGTTTTAAAAACATGTCGCCCTCCTCCAGCAGAACAGCTGCAGAGCCCTGAGCACAGGCCCCTTGCTTCTCTGTTCTGACAAGTTGTAGTAGACTGAGGGAGGGGAGCTGTTCAAAATTCCACATGGAGAGCAGAAGCAAGGAGCACAGGTCCCATCCAGGGTAATTTGGAAGGCTGGTAAGCAAAAGCTCATTGGCTGAATGATAATAGACATCAAAGTCACAGTTACTTGGGGGATGGGTAGATATTGATAGGAAATAGGCATGGGAAAACTTTCTGGGGGTGTTAGCAGTGGTTGCATAGGTATGCTCTATGTAAAAAGATATGAAGTATGCTGAAGGTTCATGAGCCTGGACTACACAATTGGCCCATCTCAATAAAAACTGGAAAGAAATTTCACTGAGCCCCAACGCTGGGACTGAGTAGGTTAGCCAATCCCCAGGCCCTCCCAGAGCATTGCCCAAGAGGCTATTAAGTCCCATGAAAATGGCAACTGTTTGAGGCTACAAAAGGAGACTGACTACTTCTACCCAACGGACCTAGGTAGGTAACAGGAATCAGAATCCACTGCACATGTAATGATTAAGCAACTGAGATATGTGCAAAGATGTCTTCTAATTTTCCAGTCATATAAGCTGTTTGGGAAAAACATATTTCTGCAAAATGTCCCCCACCAGATGCACAAAATGTATCTTGCTTCTCTCTCTCTCCCTCAGTCACAGAAGCATTAATATGCCTAGCATTTTGTCTGAGCCATCTCACCCACAATTCCTGATCCCCTGCCTATGTGGTTGCTGGAGGCATGTCCTATACGCAGGAATCTAACTGAGAAATCAGCCAGAATTGATTTGAGAACAGAGAAGTTCTTCTTACAGACAAGGATTACACATGCACACACACACACTCATATTACTGGCTGTACAAGTGGTGATTGGAGCTGCGACAGCCTTCCTAGATTGTGAGGACAAAGGAATCATTTGGTGATGGTAGTAAATTGATGAGCTGGAAGGTTCCTTGGTCCCTGGTGATTTCAACAAGGCTCTCCCAACTGCATATTTAGCCTGAAAAAGAAAAGTTTCTATCTTGTTTAATTTCACTAATTCTGGACTTTGCCTTCCCATATTATATAGCCAAATCTTACCCCGCAAAAAAGGTTCCCTTTGCCAGTTGGTAATAGAACCCTAGGTCTCTCACAAGATGGTACACACTGGGTCCCTGATGGCGATGCACCCTGAATGGTGGGGTGGGAAGGAAAACACAAACAGAGAAACGGGCTGGCAAAGTTGGCCTCAGAAGTGGCCATTTGGCAGATGAACAGAGGCAGTCACTATATCCTTACTCTTACAGTGTGACCTAATTTGTTTCTTCTGGAGCTCTAAAGTAACCATATGAACCAGCCCAGGCCATGCTAAAGGAGTATGTGATGCCACATTCATCAGCCAAAGTTCTCTAGAGGAAAAGAACCAAGGTGGGCATCAGTTTCTTAGATTGGCTTACACACATGCTTGCCATAGGGCAACCATGTGGTTCACCGGAGAACCACAAACTGACTTGCAACATTAGGAGGGTCTTTTTCTGAAACTGCTTTTTTGTAACTCCTCAACTACAAACTTTGTGGATAACAATGGAGTGTCCCAGTCTCCAAAGGTTAGACAGGCCTAGGAGAAGATGTGTATTCAGTAATGGTTGTGTACAGCCTCAAGGCACCAGAAAACTACTCAGGCTGAGAAAGTGGGGGCCCCAGTGCAAGGGAGATGTGATGTTAACTGAGTTAGAGTATGAGCGCCTGGAAGCTCTGAGTCTGTTTGAAAGGCTGAGGACTGGGAGTGTGACACTCACAGACAATGGTAGCAGGGAAGCAAGGGCACTCAGGAAGAGTGGCACTTACTACACAGGGCAGTTTCTCCTTTCTTCCACTTTTTATTTCTCCTGGACCACAGCTATTGGACAGTGGCCCACATTCAGGAGAGGGCAGCAGCATTTAACCGACTGACCTCCAAGTCAGTCTTTTCTGGAAACTTACCCCATAGACACACCCGCAAATGTGTGCTACCAGGTTCCTAAGTCCACTTGATCCAACCAAGCTGATGACCAACAACCCCCACACCACTAGAAAAGAAGCCTCAGTCAGCCTCAGCCATCATACCAGCTGTGGACAGATGTGTGAGCAAACCTCATGAGAACCTGTAAAGTCTAGGCCAGAAGAACCTAGGCCAGAAGATCTCTGGTCTCAGAATAGTTTTAGGATAGCAAGAGCTGACTGATATGAGGGTATGGGTTTTGAAGGTGAGAGTTCACACTGTCTTACCCAGACAATGGCATGGTGGAAAGAGCCCAAAGTGGTCCAGCTGATACAAGACAGTCTAGCTCTATGTCACTCCCAGGATTTCTCCTATTGTCTCCGGCTCTCTCCCAGTGTGGTCCACAGTCCAGGTAGACAGTTGCCTCTGACAGGAATAGGAGAGAGTGTGACCAGCCCACTTCTCCACTCCTCCACAATGAGCAGTGAGTGGAGCTGGTAAGTGGCTCCAAGATGGCTGCCATGTCAGCATGGCTTTCTGAGGAGGAAGCACAGCTAGGTCCATAGCCCAGGAGGACAACTTTAGACAGAGATAGGCACACAGCTCTTGGAGCTGGTTGGTATTATTAAAATATGCAGACATACTGAGACACAAGTTGAGTATTTTCTATTACAAAAATGTGTGCTTAGCATATTTATGCCATCATTTCAATGTGTGCACTGAATCAAGTCCAAGTATTAGGGAAGGCTATCTCTTCAATGTTTTTGACACCCCTCAGGTAGCTTCATGCATGAAGGGAATCATGGAGTCTGGCATGAAGGGGCTTAGACCAGACAAACCTGGCCTTCAAATGCTCTCTGATGAACTGGAATAAATTGTTCTCAAGAAGTGCATAGGAAAAGGAGAAGGCTGTGAGGAGGCCAGTGCAGGGTGCTGGAGGCCTGCTGTTACTAGAAAAGCTCCAGAAAAGATGGAGCTCTGGGAAATTGAAAGCCCTCGCCTCCTGAGAAGTTGGTCTCCTGGGGTAACAGCCTGGGGAATACTATGAGCTACAGAGTTCACTTTACAGAAAATAGAGTCTTAATTGTGACATGTGGCCTTGCCTTTGCCCAACAAATGTTTCCTGTGTTTCCTTCCTTGCTTCCCCCCACCTCAGACCTTCTCCATTTTAATTCCCCATAAGATGGAAATGAAATTCTTTTTATTGTGTACTATATTTGTTGAATGCTCCTTTGTGTCCCTTGGCCTTAAAGCTGAACACTTTATAGTTTTCTTTTCTTTTTTTTTTCTTTTTTTTTTTTACATCACAGCAATAGTCATGAAGACCTTCCACAAACATTTCTGTTTTCTCTTTGTCCAGGTCACTGGAATGGATGTCCCCACTTGCCTATTTGGACTGATGTAATTGTTTACCATAAACCACTGTTAATAGTTTGAATGTCAATGTCGTCTGCAGGCTCATGTATTTGAACACTTGGTCCCCAAGATGTGATGTTATTTTTGAAGGCTTTACAACTTATGGAACATGAGGACTAGCTAGCAAAAGTGAGATACTGGAAAAGGAGCCTTAAAGGTTATATCCAGTTCTGCTGACAGCTCTTGGCTTTGTGATTTAAAAAGATGTGAACAGGTTGTGGCTATTCTCTCGTGCCACCCCAGTCACTATGCCTTCCCCAAACATGAAGGACTGTATCCCCTGGACAATGAGCCACAGAACACTCTCCTCATTTATGTAGCTTCTACAGGGTATTTTGTCATATGAAGAATGAAGTTAACTAACACTCCATCTTTGGAGTCAATCACATTTATTTCAAGGCCCAAATTGTTGTCTATATCACTGTTTTTCATTATGAGGGGGTATAATGACCCCTTTGGACAACCAATAAGGCTAGGAATACCCTCAACTCAACCATGGAATTGTTGAGATGAGGGTATTCCTAGCCTATAGGAATTCCACACGTGGAATTTTGCACACAACTTCATTTGTGTGCATGTTCATGTATGTGGAAGTGCATGTAAACACGTGGACAACCTCAGGTATCATGTCGCTTGTCAATCACTATGTATCTGCCTTTTGTTAGACAGCATTTCTTACTGGCCAAGAGCAAACTAAATAAAGTAAGCTAGCAGCCTCCAGGCCCCAAGGACTCATCCATTTCTGTCTCTTCCCTCAGCACTAGCATTGCAGAACAGAGCATATTCTGCCTTTTCCAATGGATTCTGAGGACTGAACTGTCATCCTTGATCTTGGAGGGTAAATGCTTTACCAAATGAGCCATCTCTTTGAGCCTCCAGCATTCTCCAAACCGATGTGTGACCACCACCACTTCTACCCGGCAACTATGGCTCAAAGTCTTCTTTCCTCCTTGACCTGCCTTCTCTCCCCTAAGTCCTCACACCATAAGAGCACAGAACTCTGCCCTCAACATTCCTTTTGCATCCTTTATAGTGCTGATGTCTTGGCTGTCATTGGATTGAGACTTTCACAGAAGTCCCTCATAGGGAAAAACAAACATGGTGATCCTTGTCCTTGAAAGCACAAGGGATTTGGAGGACTTCTGGAGTTCGATCTCAGACAGCCCTTGTAGTGTAAGAGGTGAAAGAAGGGGTGGCTGGGAATTGGAAAGAACCACAATGACAAAGCCCTTGATTGTAGCCTCTTATGCCTGTCTTCCTAGACCTATTTTACTGAGAACCTTACCTGATCTGTGAGCCCACACATCCTATTTGGTTTTTGTGCTACCAAACACATGGTGTCATTTTGCCTGTTTGAATGTCAATCTTGTTTTTATAGCTTAACTTATTAACAGGAAAAAGAAAAAAAGATGAGTTTTTCAGAACTAAGAACAAAGATCCCCCATGAAGATGATGTTTAAAATCGTGGTCATTCTCTGTGGACAAATCCCCAAAGTTTATCAAAGCCATCTGAATGCTAGAAGCCGGTGGAACAGAGAAATCTGACTGCAATAGGCCAGGATGGTGGGCTTTGGGCATTCTCTTAGCCACTTTGCAGCGCTCATTCTCCTCTCAATGTAACTTTATTCGGGTCTTCCTTTTCCACACTTTCTCAGTATAGTTGGATATAAAAAGATATTCTGAAATAACCGATTTTGTTGAGCTAATTTGCACTAAAGTGTGAATGGTTGGGAATCCCTTCATCCTCACTGTTCATATTTTAACAAATAAATCTCAGAAATTCCATCAAACATCTCCTTGGTAGATTATGAATCAAAGCAAGAAAGAAACTGTCAAGAATAGTGCCAGAATGTTTTCTGGGCGTTTGCCTCTGGAGATCATCTCCCCAAAACATAGATCTTAATTGTTGTAGCTTTTGCCTCTTGCCAACCCAGTCACTAAAACCAAAGGATTTTCCTAACTAGCATTCGGTGTTGCCACATTGGGGCTGGGAGTGGGGGGAAATCGTGTGCAGAAAACGAGTCTCTAGGTAGCCAGGAAGAATCAGCAAGCCCAGTGTCCGTGAAGCCAGAAGCTGAAGCATGTCACCTCTCTAAGCTGGCTTCATGCTGCAGCTCCCTTAAGGAGAGGCTTCAGTGACAGATGAGTGAGAATATTGTCAGCAAAGGGAGCTGGCATCTTGGGAAAGGGAATCCCTTACTAGAGAGTAGTATGGTTGGCAGCTGGGGTTAGGAAGGTTACATTTTTCATTCCTAAAAAGAAAAAGAAAAAAAAAAAAAAACACTGGTGGAATATAAAATTAGTCACAGCCCCTTGATACTAGGACCAGAAATCAAATAGCTCTGGTGCCTAATTTTGCCTGAACACACAGGCCTTTTGTGTCCTGGGGCTTTGTCCAGAGGTCTGACAGTTGAGGTTGAGTTTCTTTCCACCAGCTGGGTAAGGAAGCACCTCCCTACCGCAAAGAGAGCAGATGCCTAAGGGTCAGTAGCATTTCCTCTGTTCAGCAGCTTTGTCTGGGAGACTGGAAAACGGCTAGCTGGTATATTTTGAGGGATCAAATCATTAGTTCCCTTGGAATCTCGTTTTAGATTTTAATTCTTAGTCTTGGAGCCAAACGAAAGAGACAGACATTTCTATCTGCGGCTGGAGGGATTCCGTTTCGGCACACTACAAAAGGCTCTGCTTGGGAGGCTGCTTTCCATGCATGAATCTAATTATTCCAGCTGGGTTTTACCAACACGTAGGCAATCAAAACCTACTTTCACTTGCTATTTTATTCTTTATTTACTAGTTCTATAAATATCATGATGGGTGCGCTTTTATATCAGGGTAGGAAGGAGGTAGGAGCAGCAGATGCTTAAAGCCATGGGTCATATGGAGATGTAGAGCTGGGGGAGGGGAAGGGGCCTGCCATCCTTACCACATTTCTGATGAGCATGGACTGTCTTACTGGTCTGCTGTAGACTTTGGGTTCTCAAGTGTGCCCACCAGTCTCCCATTTGCCACAGGCGGATAGAGTAGCGTCGCCATTCTCCCTTCATTTGTGGGTTCAGAAGACCACCCTGATTTTCCAGCAAGGATACCCAATGCTGGCATGGCAACGAACCAAACCATTGTGGAAAGTCCCAGAAGGAGGTGAGTAAGGACTTAAGGCAGATAGTTCTTGTCAAGGCTGGCCTATGTAGGGACAGCATCTGGAACTTATGAGTGGCTGGTCCCAGCAGTCTCCAGCTCTGATGGATGTTGGCTTTGGGCCCCAGTGGATATGCTTGTATTAAGGGGAGGCTAAGTTCTGTCTCAGTTTTGGGGTGAAGCTAAACAAGATTAGAGCTGTTGAGAAATTAACTGGGCAGTTATGGGGCAGGTATCAGCAGAGTAGTCGTGAGAAAGGGCTCCTAGATCCAAGGAAGGTTATGAATGAGATTTGTGAACCTCTCTCTGTCCAAAGAACAAATGTGTGCTCCCCGACACCTCTGTCACCTTTTCTAAAAGGAAACAATTCTTTGGAGACCAGAGATGCTAAGGCAGCAGTGTAGAGTCGGCACAGAGGCACGTGGGCAGGGATTAGTGTTGTAATCTGGATCTTGAGAGTGGGTTCAGGATGCCTTGGTTAGCTTCAGACAACTGGGAATGGAGGAAACTTGAAGTGAGCCCTAGTGAAAGAAAGTTAGCATATCTTGTGTGTGCTCTTGGAGGGACACTAGGTCCCCAAAGCGGCCACCATCTGTCCTTCTACATTACCCTTTGTATGAGTGGCTTAGCCTTCCACAGCCCCTTTTCCTTCAGAAACCCCTGGGTTTCTGCCTACCATCTTAGTCACACCAATGGCAACACCTGCATAGAATTCAGCCTCTGTCCAGACACTCTTGGTCAGTCTAAATTTCAGTGTTTTGAACATTGCTGTAAAGAAAGAAACAGACTCTGTCTCTATTGCTGTGATAAACCAATATATGGAAAGGAACGTTTTTATCATGAGAGAAAGTCAGGTCAGAAACTTGGAGGCAGGGACTCAAGGAAGGAATGGGAAGGCAGGAAGTGAAGCAGAGGCCGTGAAGAAATGCTGCTTACTGGCTTACTTCCCATGGCTTGCTCATTCTGCTTTATATACAACCCAGGAACACTGGCACATCAGGGGTGTCACTTCGCACAATGATCTGGGCCCTCCCACATCTGTCATTGATTAAGAAGATTCCCCCACAGACTTGCCTAGAAGCCACTCTGATGGAGGCATTTTCTCAACTGAGGTTCCTTTTCCCAGATAGTTCCAGCTCGTGTCAGGTTGACAAAAAAATAATCAGGAGTGACCCCAACCAGTAGCCTAGGCCCTCTAATCCCTTCATTTATCACAGAATTTCCATGACGATCTGTTGCACAAAAGAAGCTCAGAGCTAGGTATCAGGAAAGGCTGAAATATCAGAGAGAGGAAATACCACAGTCAAATCTCACCCAGCTGTCTTCCAACTTCCTCATCCTCAATCCTAGTCGTTTCTCTCTCTGCTGTTTTCCTAGCCTGTCTTAAATACCCTTCTTGCCAGCTGTATCCCATCTAGGTTAGGATTAAAGGCAGAAACTACTCTATTTGGTAGTCAGCCTTGAACTCACAGAAACACAGAAAGATCTCTGTCTCTGGAGTTATGGGATTAAAGGTGTAGGTCACCACTCCAGGCTTTCCCTGTACTGGGATTAAAGGTGTGTGCCAGTGAAGCCCAGCTATTTGGCCTGGTACTCACAGAGATCCAGAACTTCAGGAGCTACGTGAGTTACCACTGCTCTGTTATCCCTGGAATTCCTGGAGCTACCACTGCCTAGATTTGACTGTGGGTTGATCTCTTGATATTGCAGGTTTTATTAAATATGTAACATATTACCACAGTGGTCCTCATATCCTTTCTGTCCTCTATCCCATTGATACAAGCCAGACATATGGGCAAAACTGCCTTGAAGGTGTCACTCTTAGAGAAAGTTGACAATTCCACATCTAAGAGCACTATACGAAGCAATGGTGATGGGGTGAGGGGAAGGTATACAGTGCAGCATGGGGTGAGGGGAAGGTATACAGTGCAGCCCACAGTCTATGACTGGTCTCTGCAGCACTGAAAAATAAATGTGAGCTGGCATCCAGTTGTTTCAACCTTTTTTTTTTTTCCTTTCTGTAGTTGAATAGGACCAGGTAATGTATAAAAAATAGAAGTACATTTGGCTTATGGTTCTGAGGACTGAAAGTTCAAGATCACAGTGTTATCATCTGAGGTCCTTCCTGCTGCTTCTCAATGTGGTAGAGACATCAATGGCCGGATGAACCAAGCATGCAAATTCAGATCCTTCCTCCTGTCACAAAGCCACCAATGCTATATCACAAGAGCTTCACTTTCAAGGTTTTATGGGTTAGACACATTTTTGTTACTGAGGCAAAAATACCTAACATAAACAATTTCATGGAGGAAGGCTTTATTTAGCCTCAGTATCAAAGGTTTGAGTCCATAGTCAGCCAGTGTCATTGCTTTGAGCTTGAGGTAGCCCAGAACATCACTGTAGAGGGGGTTTAGTGGTGGGAGGAATGCTCACTACGAGGCAGCCTAGAAGCAGAAAGAAGAGACCTGTGACAAGATATACTCTTCTAGGACTCACCTCAGTGGCCCACTTCCACCAACTAAATCCTATCTCCTAAAAACTCATTGAGTGTTGAATACATCAACAGTTTATTCCATTGATGAAGTCTACATCACCCAGATCCAATCACTTCTGAACACTGTTGTATCAAGAACCAAGCCTACAGGTTGTTGACATAGCTCAATAAATAAAGGGCTTTTATAGCAAGCATAAAGATCTGAGTTCTATCCTCAGTACTCATGTGCATGCTTACATGTTTATGATCCCAGCTATGAGGCACCAAAGACAGGTAGATCACTGAAACTCACTGGCCATTCTGCTCAGCCTAATTTTTGAGCTCCAGATCCCAGTGAGAGAGACACTGTTGGAAAAAAAAAAGATGAGGTTAAGGAGATTGTTCAGTGGGTAAAGTACTTGCCATGCAAGTTTGTGGACCTGAGTTCAGATCCCATGTACTCACATAAAAGATAGATGTGACAGCACATATCTGTACCTCCAGCAGTGGGTGTGGAGACAGGTATGTGCCTGAGGCTTACCAGTGTGGTTGAAATATCAGTTCCGGATTCAATGAGAGACGAGACCTCAAATAATAATAATGATAATAATAATAATAGCAGCAATAATTTAGAGAAGCAACTGAGGGAGATAACTGCTTTGGTGAGCATATATACATACACATGTACACACAGACCAGAGAGGGTGAAAGAGGAGAGTATAAATCAAGCCTGGAACACATGAGCCTTTGCAGACATTTTCCTAGCCAAACCAAAACACATCCCACATGCCCATTTCCCAGTTCTACCAACATACGGGTTTGGGTGGGACTTGCCACCCTCTTCATATCATCACAGGGACAATTAAATGTTGGCTTGGAATTGGGGTGGGGGCCACATTCAAACAACAGCACCAATGTCTAAAACTGGAAAGATTATATATTAAAATATGCTTCCTATTTATTTTTTTAATGAAGGAATGTGGCTTTCCTACTGAAGCAGAGAGGCTGTGACAGCCTTTGGGATTTGAGTGTCCTATTTGATGACTTTCTACAACTCTAATGCTCCCCTATTACTCTCTGCCACTGGAAACAGATCTCAGTTACCATAAGTTATTTCCTGTCATTTTGTGGGTCTGATATGGCCTTATAGAAGAGAAGAGTGAAATGTTTCTTATACCCTTGTTCCTATCAAAGGTGTAGAAATGACAGGGATGGAGCTTTGAAGCTGGGTGAGCATGAACAAACATCTTGATGGAAAGGGTAGACTCTCCTTATGGAATTACTGTGCAATGTTTGCATGCACAACAGCAGATGGTTATAGAAAAAAGTGAGTGTGTATATGTGTGAGGAATGGCTTACCAAACTGTGGTCCATCTACACAGTGGAGTACTACTCAGCAGTAAGCAAAAATGATATCCTAAAATTTGCAGGCAAATGGATGGATTTGGAGAATATCCTCCTGAGTGAAGTATCACAATCCCAGAAAGATAAGCAGGGGATGTACTCACTTATTAGTGGACTTTAAACAAAAAGCAAAGAATTTCCAAGCTGCAAACCACAAACACTGAACAGCTTGGGATATGAAGCACCTTGGACCGGCACCTTGGAGCCCATTCCCTCCAGAGGAACACCTGACCAAGTCTTGATGTTGGAATGAGGAAAGTGGATTTGCCTGGAGTGGATGCTGAACTAAACTACCTTGGGACCTCCTGCCCTTGCTGGGGAGGAGATAGAGATGGGGAAAAGAGAGAGTGACTGGGAGGGATGGAAGGGGGAAGGAAGTTTGAACAAGGGGATACATGGACAAAAATGAGACTTTATTCATAATAAATAAAAAAGTGAGGTGTATATGTGTATGTTCTGTGTGTATGTGTTTGTGCGGTATGTATGGTATGTGCATGTGTATGGCATGTGGTGTGTGTGGGGTCTATGTGTGTGTGTGTAGTGTTTGCGTATGTGGTATGTGTATGTGCTATATGTGGTGCGTATGTGTGATGCATATGTGGTGTGTGTGTGTGTGTGTGTGTGTTGTGTGTGATGTATGTTGTGTGGTATTTTGTGTGGAATGTGGTTTATGTGTATGTGATGTATACATGATGTGTGTGTGTTATGTGGTGTGTATATGGTATGTATGTATAATGTGTGTGATATGTGTGTGGTGTGTATGTGATGTGTGTGATGTGTGGATGCGTGTGTGTGTGTGTGTGTGTGTGTGTGTGTGTGTCTGTAAGTCATAGGTCAAACTCAGGTATCACTCCTCAGAAGCCATCCATCCACCTTGGTCTTTGAGCATGATCCCTCCCTGGGATCAGGCACTCATCAGCTAGGACTCCCTCCAGGTTCTTGTATGTTCAGCAAGGCTTTCCAGTGGAAACCTGAGAGAATTTTCAAGCTGCTACTTCCCATTTCTAAGGTCATTTGTGGTTGCCACTGACTATGAGATCAAGTCCAAGCCTCTTGGGGGCTGGCAAAATCCCTTCTTGAAGTTGTATTCCCTAGCTGCAATGCCATCTGGCCTGGCCCAAGGTGAACACTGGACCAGCTCCGGGACCACATTTACTCCTTAGGCCTTGGAACTGGCTACTCCTCTCATCTTAAATGCCTGCCCTTATGAGTCTGAGGACTGGCCTAGCAAGAGTGCTCTGGAAGCCTAGCTCAGCCACACAGGCTAAGAGCCATGGTGCTGCACACAGTATATTTGAAACTAACACTGGAGATGGTGCTTCTGGGTCCCTGTTCCCAGAAAGTTCACTAGGTTAGACTGCTTGGAAGAGTGTTTTGTTTTGTTTTGTTTTGTTTTGTTTTGTTTTGTTTTGTTTTGAATCAATCTAGGATCAAACCACATAATTTCAGTGGTAATTACTTGAGGGAGGGAAATATCCTTGAAACCCAGAGGCAATAAAATGTCAGTGACCCAGAAATACAAAGACAGCTGTGGGCACCAGGGCAGCCTAAAGCACCAGGCTAGGTGCCAGGAAGTAGAGGAGGAGGTGCTTGGTAAGCAGAGGATCGGGAGAAAGATAAGAATCCATAGGAACTTTATGGAAAGCAGAGGACTCCGATTGCCACCAGGCTATCACACTAACTCTTTCTACTCACCATGGGGCCTCTATCTGCTAACAAACTCCTACTTACCAGTTACATCCCAAGTTGGATGGGCTCTCCCTGAGAAGGCTGCCCAGTTTCATTTCCCTTCTCCTGTCCTGAACCTTGATGCCTTTTTAGGGTACTTTTCCCACCTGAACTTGAATGCAGAAGGGAATTATTGAATGAAAGGTCCTCCATCTCAAGTTCCATGTGTCCACAAATTTTCAGCAATCTCATATTTCTTCTTTTTTT
>PVIH01024165.1:0-16144 GCA_004025045.1 Sigmodon hispidus
TCTCAAAGTTGTTTTGATTTGCATTTCTCTGATGGCTAAAGATGAAGAGCACTTTTTCAGGTGCCTTTCAGCCATTCGTAGTTCCTCTGCTGAGAATTCCCTTTTTAGATCTGAACCCCATTTTTTGATAGGGTTATTCAAGGTTTTGGGATCTAAATTCTTGAGCTCTTTATATATCTTAGAGATCAGTCCTCTATCTAAGTTGATTTTTTTAAAGAATATTGTCACAATGGTAAAAATAAAGTTAGCAAACATATGACCATGGACAATCCTTTCACCCTCCATTCAGTTTTTATCATGACCTTGAAACTCTTCTAAAGCATGATCTATTACAAATACTGGGCTTGTTTTGGATGTCACTCAAGGGCAGAGAAGTTGTCTGACATGCCTGGGGGTGGGTACCATTCCCAGTACCACACACAGAAAGTTATGCTATATTGACTTTATGATATGTCTTCCTGTAAGCATTATAAAACCACTTCCCCTGGAAATTTAATGAGTGAAATATTTTTACTTGACATCCTTAGTATCAGAACTTACTCATTTTACTTACAATGGAAAAATATGTGTCTTTTGTTTTCCCAGAAATTATGTTTCATTTTATAATAAGTGGTTTAAAAGTGTATATTAAGCAAGGGACTTTTAGAGCTATTAATTAAGTAGCTGGTCTGTCTCATAAACAATGACTTATTGTCTAGATTTTCAAATTCTATGCTAAGAGTTCTAACATATGCAGAGCTTTAAAAAATCTTATTATTTGTTTCATTTATTAGGTTCCTTGTCATTTTCTGAGTATTTCATACATACACACACACACACACACACACACACACACACACACACACTTGCTGTGCATGTGTACTCCTGCACATATATATAATATATATACGTATATACATATATGTATATATATAATTTATTCCCCACAAGTCTGAGAGCAGGGACAGACTCAATATTCTAAAGTCATGACATTTTTCTAAGTTTAACATCATATTTTGTACAACAATAAAGTTAAGACAAAATAGGATATAAAAGACTTTTATCCAATGACTTCTTAAAATGAGTTTAATTCCTTTTTAAATGTGTGTATGTGAATATGATATCTGTGTGTGTTTGTGTGTGTGTGTGTGTGTGTGTGTGTGCAGGCAGAGGAGAGCATCAGGCACTCTCTCTATCTGCTTTATTCCTTTTTGACAGGGTCTCAGTGAATCTGGAAATAAACTGATCAAGACAGTGAGGCCTAGTGAATGCTCTGTTTTTATTCCCCACAGCACTGAGCTTCCAGGAATATGTGATCACCAACCCCACCACAGCTGACAGAAACTCAGGTTCTCTCACATCTGCACAGCAAGTGCTCTTACCCACCGGATTTGCTCCCCACTCGTGTGACCCTAAAATTAAAATGTATCATTTAGATTATCCATAACTAAGAATAAAGTAGGACAGAAGGGATATCCATAGAAATTATTTATAGACTTAGAACAGGTTATTAAAGTTAATAGTCAAAGTAAAAGATGATACTAATAAATTTAAGAGATAGTAGTAATAATTAAGCTCTTACCAAGTAACACTGAGAATATGTTAGTGGACCTTGAAGCTCTGGGTGATGTATTTTATTTTATTTTAGGAGCACAAAGAAAGAAGTTGTGGATATACTTACTAAAATGACAAGTAAAGTTAAAGTCCTTGAAAAAGTTCAGCTCTGAAGGCTTAGTTTTAAAGAACTCAGAGGAAAGTCCCTGGCCTTCATCAATATGTTTCATTAAAAACCTGTTCCTCAAGAGGAAGAGTAGCTTCCTTTCCAGTTTAGACCTGGAATCTTTCCTAAACCTCTAGTGTTAAAAATCTCAGTTCCTGGTAGGCACTGCTAGGAGGTGATGGGATCCTTGAGAGATGGGTCATTGAAGGAGTCCTTTTGATGGGACTATGTATTCTGGCTATAAGCTTATCCCCAAGGAGCGACACTCCTAACCTGTGTTGCCTTTTCATAGATCCAAAACAATTCGACCCATCCATCCTGACTGAAATGTTCCAAACTGAGCAATTTTTCTCTTCATAAGTAGATTGCCTCAGGTATCTGTACCATCTGGGAAACATGAGGTCACCTCCTGCTATTTATGTTTCAGGAAAGAGAAGGGAAGGACCTGGAGCAGGGCTCATGCTACAGCTCTCATTGAAGTATGAAGAATTTGCCCCAGATGAGTCTGAGATGCTGTTTCTCTCTTGGACCTAGGTAGGCATCAGTGCTCATTCTGCTTCACTGCATATCTACATCCATCCACAGTTCTGCCAGGGTACTGTCTGGAAGTCTTAGTGAAAGGCCAGAAGGGTCAAATTTAGCAAGTTGGAGGACATAAACACCTCTATTGAATCAATCTTCTTGCCTCAAAAGACATCTGGGGAACTTAGGCCCAGGAAGACTGAAGCAGAAACTCACAGTCCCGATGGTCAACCATGTGAATTACCATCTTTTAACCACTAGATAAAAGTAATTTTTTTAAGGTTTATTTTATTTTCAGACTTATGTGTGTATGTGTGTATGGACAGGGATGGGTGGGTATGTGCACATGAGAACATAGGTGTCCAAGGAATCAAGAAGGGGATTTCAGATCCCCTGGAGCTGGAGTAAAAGGTACCTTTGAGTCACCTATCCGGACTTCAAATTGTGAATGATTTTATATCTTAATATTCAAATTATAGAATTACATTATAGAAGATGTGGTCCGCTGATATTTCTGGGTATTTTAGAAAGATCTATTTATATTTTATACTTATAATCTATGTCTTTCTAATGTGAACATCTGTATTCTTTCTTAAAATGGGATGTGAAATATGCATTTTAATGTGGGATAGAGCATGAAAACATATCATTGCTTTCTTAAAATTTCTACTGTAAGTAATTATTACTCAGCTCACATCTCTGTTCCTAGATCATTTTAATTATTGTTAATTATTTCCCCTTGGCTGTGAGTTACTAGCATGTGGACTTTTCTTCTTCTTTCTGTCCTGTTATCTTTCCTCATATGTTTCCTGCTTGTGGGACTTAAACTCCTCACAGGAACAATAAGGAAATGGAGTCTGGCCACTGTGACACAAGCCAGCATGCCAACCCTCCTGTCATAAAGTGCTTCTGCCACTTGCCTGAATCTGCTCTCCATGGGTTCTTAAGCAAGTTCTTTATGTTAACTTTTGTCACATTTGTCTAATTTGTAGTGTGTGTGTGTCTGTGTGTGTGTGTGTGTGTGTGTGTGTGTGTGTGTGTGTGTGTGTGTGTGTGTGTGTGGTGGGGCATGCATGCACCTGTGTATTTTTCACTAAAATTTACGAGGAAGTCATATCTCTTTCCGGTTTCTTCTTGTTTCAATGAATGTAGCCAACAATAGACTTCAGGTCTCATTAACTCTGTTCTTCACCCACCTCAACGCTTGTGTCCCGATGGCTTTCTGTAGTCTGCATCACTGCAATTCTCCAGGGACATTCTGAGTTCCTGTCAACCTTGCTTCTCTTGCCTGCTCGACTGAACTGAGTCCTCATTGCTCCTTACTATTCCCCTTCTGGTCTGTCCTTGGAGGCTCTTCACTCTCTCCAATCCATGGCTATCCATCTTCTTTTCATACTTTTTTCCTACTGAGTCTTCCAGTAGGATCTCTTTAATTCTGTCCCTGCTTTCCTGCTTTCTTTTCTCTCCCTGTGGAGTGTATCTCCTTAGATCTCTCTTTGCTTCAGGGTCTGCAACTCTGTCATTCATATATATATTTTTTTAATAATCACCAATGAAGATTTCCATTTGACCCAAAGCATTTTTTTTCCAAGAACTTTCTGAAATTTTTTGCCTGATTTTCTCTCAATGTTTCATGAGAATTACAATTAGGAAGCTTAACCCCAAGTTTCCAGTTTCCTTTTCTTCAGGTTAGACTGCAGTAGCCTGGGAGTTACTGTGCCACAGGCTACCACTTCCCCTCTCAATGTCTTGCTTCCTCTTTAGTCCATTGGGTGCCATTTGTTCCATAGCTTTGGCCTCTGTCTCTGTCTCCATCTTCACTGACACCAACCTAAAGTGGTTTCAAAGGACCATTTACTTGTACACTCTAAGCATCTCTTACTAAATAGTCCCCCTCCTACCACCCTCACATATACTTCCCCAGCTCCTTTGTCCATGAATTCCCTCTGGAACTCTACAATCCAGTTGTCTCTTCACCAGAAAACCTTTTATATATCATAGTTGGTAGAGGTCTGGGATGCCCAGGCAAGCCCAGAAATACTGGGCTTTAAGCAGTCCTTTTGTAACAGCTTCCTGTGTCTTCAAGCCTGGGCTAGGAAAAAGTGATCTTGACACAGACATTTAATTCCAGTTTCTCTTTTCTGTGCTCTTAGAGGATCTTCTCTTGATGTCACAGCAGGTGCACTTGCATCCTCAATAAATTCTAGGTTATTTAAAAGCTGATACTGTTTTATTGCCTGGAACTCAACAACTTTTTTTTAAATGAATAAAACTCATATTTCCCAAACTCAGGTGGAACCATGTTCTTTTCATATTGGTAGCTAGCCAAGGTGCAGAAAGCCCTCCACACAGAGCTCAGGGAGTTCTTATCTAAGTGGGAACACACATCTTGGGTATTTTTATGTTATTTGTTTTATGTTGAAATCTTTCATTTAATAAAGTTTCCCTTTTAAATGTCAACTGACTTCAAATGTCAGAAGAGATGATTAGAAAACTGTGTGTGTTTGTGTGTGTGTGTGTGTGTGTGTGTGTGTGTGTGTGTATGTGTTCTTTTGTTTTGCTTGGCGTATACTAGCATGTTATGTCATTGGGACTTTTGCTTTGCTTTGGTGTGTGTTATCAGATCTGTTACTTCAGGGTCTCTAAGCCTATCAGTGTTTATCCTAATTATCAATAATTGAGATTTCTGTGTAATCCAAACTCATCTATGCAGCCATTTTCTGAGTTATTGAGAGTCTGATAGCTGCAGCTTAAGATTCAAGAGAGAGCAATTGCAACTCTAGAAACACTGAAGGAAGAGCAGAGTTGTTTGTCCCACAAACTGCCCAGTGTGGACGGATATGCTCTGCAGTTAGAGAGAAATTTGATCCAAGTCCGATAGTCTAGCACAATGGAAAGATTACACATTTGAGACCTAAACATCTCTTAATGGTGAATTCCATCCTGGAGTTCTTGTTAGGATTATTTTAATATATTACTGCTCTTCTCATTTACACGGTCCCTTTGTCACTTGGAGAATTTTCCACTTATTATTTGTTTAGTATTTTGCAATTCTTTATTTATTCACGTTTTATAATCACAAATTTATACAAAAACCCAACATAGACCAATGTGGACATGCTGCAGCTTATCTTATGCTCATTGGCATTTTGCAGAGAATTTATAAATAATTCAGAGGAAATTTTGTGTCATTAACAAGGAAAATAAAAAGCAAAGAAAAGCTCTCTCCCAAATGCACCGTTAGTCCATAGAACTGAGAACAGTCCTCACCTGGGTTAAGACTTTGCATTCAAATTCTCATAACTGTTTTAGAAAGCTCAACGCCCACACCCCAGGATCTTGCTCCTCTTTAATTTTCTCTAATTTGTGTAGTGAATAACCAAATACTCATAATGCAATTAGAAGATAATCAGGCTTGTAATTATGTTAATTGCTGGAGACTTACATCAATCCTCCAGCAAGGCGATAGGATTTCAGGGCAAGTATTAACATGGCAGGAGAATGAAGAAGGGCGTACACAAGACAGGGTTGAAGCACAGGCCTGTGTGAGGAGGGGGGAATTGACGCACACCATTGACTTGTATCATTTAACAACTCGCAGAAAACAATGGAGGCATACATGAGCAGGGCCTTCAGGAGAGACCTGGAGAACATGAGGTTTCAGGTTTCCGCTAAGCAACCCCATTTTGCAGTTTTCTTTATGAGTAATTACATTGTCTACTTACATTTATTGTAAGAAACCTAATTCAGTAAAAGCATGAAGGATGGGGAAGGATGAGAGGCAGCAGTCAAAGAGGGGAACAGAGAGAGAGTTATTCAAATTTGCTCATGTTACTCCTATCTCCCACAGTAAGAAAAAAAGAAGAACAAAATGGAATGCAATGCTATGGCCACAGGCTGGGCTTCTGCAGTGAAATCCTCCTCTCTGCTGTACTGATGACCAGCAGTCAAATTGGAAGCAATCTGCAATGGTTCTAATTTGCATAGCCCGTACACTAAATAGTGTCCTAAAACAAGGTATGAAAATATGAATTCATGATTCTCAGTTTCCTTCTGAGTTGCTGGACAGCCAGGCCCTATGGAGACTCAGGGACTGCACACTTCATGGCTTCTTTGAGGTATGCCAATTCAAGATCCCTACCCTGCACCCAGACTACTGTGTGCCATGAGAGCTGAGAATGATTGCCTGATGACTGCCACTTAAAAGTTCTGCAGTGACGCATTTCTAGCCATGAAAAAGTGAGACATTAAACCACTCTGCAAAAGCTTGGACTATTATTTAGAAATAGGACTAGTAGACACTGAATGAGAGCCTAGACCTTCTTTGAGAAAGGCACAAACCAAAACTCACCATTTTCTCAAGTAGATGCAGAGGAAATGACTTTAGTATCAGAAGTAGGACTTTGAAAACCAAATCTCTACCAAGGCTACCCAGCATGAATACACAAGTGCTCATTTCCATCAAAGCTTATATTTTACACCTTTAATGTCAAAATAAAGTGACACATTTGGGTTTATAGCTCACCATATGCTTGCAACTTCTTGGCCATTTGGGAAGCATATTGAAGCTATAGAGTGTAAAATTAAGCTGTAAGAATGTTGTAAACTGAATTAAATAAGGTGTAAGGTTAAATTACACAACATTCACTCGTTTTCTGCTATGGTTTTGATTAATCTTTTTAGTCATTAATGAGAACACAGGTTTTTGGGTTTGAGTCATTAAATGGCCAACATAATTAAATTTTACTGAATACTGGGAAGCCTCAAAGGAAAAATCCTTGAGGAATAGAAGCATTGAAGGAGTTTGTTTGTGGCAGTCAACAGGCAGTTTATTTGGAAATAAGGATGATTTTTATCATCAACAAAAGAGTAACCAGAAGTTATAGATGTTCCAGAATAAATGAGAGATTTGAGAAAAAGCCAAATTCAGTGAAATGGAATGATTAGGAAAATACATTGCTCATAAAAACCAGAAACTTTTCCTGTAACTTACACATGGTAAATTGTCCAAAAACCTAATTAGGGAAGCTGATGCCTTTGGAAGAAGATGCAGACTCACTCATTACAGTAACTCCACAAATGTGCTCTCTCAGGAATAACCAAGTCGGCAACCCATCAAACGCAGCATTTCTTGCTGTTTATCATTCTCTAGTTTAAAATTTTGTCATTGGCTAGAATTCTATTTTTACTGTGCACAGAAGTAATTGAGGTTGAAAAATTTGTTTAGATTGCAAACCATTACTGCAAATCAGATGCAGACTTAGAGGTAAGTCACTTAAGTCAGTTTTACCACAATTTCCCATATTATAAATATGTGGATTTTATCTTTTAACCTTCTTAATTATACAATGAGAGTAGCATTTATAGATGTATTGTCATGGACTAAGGAAGAGGTTGCTTACTCAAAAAAATGCAAATGAAATCTATTTTAAGTATGAAAAGGGTTTTATGAACTTAAGTTTCTTTCTAGTCTCTGACAAAAATCACAGCATAATGGTAGATCCAATGGCAGAGTGTTGTCATGGTGACTGTGGTCCAACACAGCAGGGATAGGTAGATGGTTTCCATTATAATTACATATTGGTAAATGTCATATACTATTTAGAATTAATGGTTTTTGCTAGGCAACTAAGGTATAGCATTGTTTGTTTTAGAATTTTACATTTGAATCTAACTGGGGCTTTATGAAATGTTATAAAACAAAGATGAGAAGCAATGAAAACAGTGCTTTGCCTTCAATATTCTTTCTTCCCTCTCCTAACCAATGTTTCTGACGTGCTATGTTGCCATTTTCATAGATTTTCTCAAATTGCATTCAAGTTTATCTTACATCTGTATAAGATTTTAGCTTCTCTTACTCTACACTGACTAATTTATTTACTTGTTAAAAATACCTCAAATAAGTGACTAATTCATCAGAGTGTAACTAAACCTGTATTTAGTTTAAAAGAAGACTGAACCCAGATGTCCTAATAGCATTAATAAATTGAAGAAAAGTGCTAGACATGAACACTGAAATTACTCCTCTTAAGTACTATTATTTGTCAAAATCAAGCTTATAGCTCTGGACAGGGACATTCAAAACATGTTTTAAATATAAATATTTCATCACTGTAACCTGAAATCCTCTTTGAAAATGCTAGAAAGAATTGCCTTAAGGTATGACTAAATTATTTAAGACTTATCCCCTTTCAAGTTTAATTTGTAGTCTTAAATGATATTAATAATCAAAAGATATCCAGAATTAAAAATGAAAGTACAGTTGACCTGTTGCTTTTTTTTTTTTTAAACTATCAGTACATTTCTTACATTGTTTATTTCCAAAATCTCAACTTGAGAGAAGTTAATTTTCCTTACCCGGTTTCTGTAATGATTTCTTCTGATTAACTGCAGATGGCTGAGTGATTACACAAAGGATTTGGTTTGTAGATGGGCAGAAAATGACTAGTTCTCATCTGTACTTTGTCAGAGGAATAAGAATTAAGAAGTAGTCCCACTCACTGAGTGGAATGTTTCCATAAGAAAGGAAAATAGTAGGGCAGCCTTCTACATAGTCTTGGGCACTTTGAGAGACATTTAGGATTGCATTAGAAAATAAAGAGTTTTGTTGTAATCTATCTTTAAAATTTGGTCTGAGGAGCATAGTTAAACAATCCCCTCTTAATGGCTGTATGCTCTCTGAGTTAAAGATATTAAAAAATTAGGCAGAAGATTAGATTAAAAAATAATATACAGTAATGAAAGTTCATTAACTTCACAGTCAATGCTATTGAGAAGTTTATCAGTCTTGGATTATAGAATATTAACTGCAAGAATTTAATTCCCCAAAACACTGAAAATTGAAAATAAATCTTAAGTATCAATATTACATAGAAAAGTTATATGAATATATAAAACATGGTTTTGTTTCATACAGAAAATGCCATTGTGTGGATGGCAGTATGGTTGTTGAAAGATGCACTCTGTCCTTGGTAGCAGTGTATGAGGTTATATAGCAGTCTACAATCACTTATACATCTTATCAGTCAATTTAAAATTGGCCGGATGTTGGGTAAGAAAAAAATGATATTCTCACAGGATTGACAACAAAAGTAGAACTCATATAAATCTTCTGAGTTATAAGATTTGTTAAATTCTGAGCTATTAGGAGTCAAATTGTCAAAACATCATTACAGAGAAATTCTTCAATAGAGAAAAAATCAAGACAACAACTAAAACATTGAAAATGATAGTACCTTTGGGGATTATGAATTGCCAAACAAGGTTGTTCCTTTCCAGAGATTCTTTTTAAAGGGTATAAAGAGACCAGTGTCACTGTATCATTAGAATCACTTAATTACTAGTTTTGTTACAGTATCATGCCAGGAGTAGTATGGAATGAAGAATCCATGAAGCATTTTGATTAACCACTCTAAAATTGTGTTTCTCCAGTTAATGTATGAACTGAATGAGAATTTATTGAAGATAAAAATGTCACTTTAGATATGTGGTAACTCCTGCCATCTCAAATGAATGGTAATATCTCAAATGGATGATAAAACATTAAGTCCCTTTTAAATAATAATTCATGTAATTTAGAAATCAATTGACTGGGTGGAAATGAGGTTTATTTTTAATACTTCCAATTTTCCTATAAATGGAACAGCATAGTGATACAAATATTGTCTTAAATAGAGAAAAGCAAAGCAAAGCAAACCAACCAAACAAACAAAACCCCAAATCAAAACTTGCTCCTCACCCTCTTTGCTGTTCATTATTTCTGACCATTCCCACCCAGATGATTTTCTTCCAGCCCACACTTTTCTTCAGATGTCTGAAATGTCACCAAATTATATATGACTCTATCTTATATTAACATATCCCTGACAGACTTTAATATATAAATTTCGATACTCCAAGAGATTAACCACAAAGCAACAATAAATTATAACAATGCAAAATATTATGCTTTACTGAAAGTTATTTATTTTAAACTGTTGAGTTGTTTATTTCTGAAATTTCCCATTTAATATTTCAGAATTATGTTGGATGTAGACTAATTGGGACTCTGGAAACTATTATTCAGCTGGAGAGTCTGCTGGATAAGATTAGGATATTAGAAACTTGTCAGCATTTGCAGGCTTCTTCTCTGGGTCATCTATGAGCACAAAGAGAAGATTTCCATCTTATGAATGAGCAACTAGCACCTATGAGTAGGGACGTTCAGCACTCTGTCTACCTCTGTCTACACTGATCTTCACTTTAGGCATTTGCTTTAGGTTTAATCACTCTATCTCATAAATTCTGAGAAGCTTGAGACACCAGAAAGGTGATGATACAGCTCTGTGATAGATTGCATATGTAAATACATAAAACTACATATAAAAAACGCACTGAGAACTATTTGACATTTTTGTCATCACATGGTCAAAAGATCTTCCAGCATGTGACAAGATCTGCATCCAGTCCCTATATTCAGCAAATCTCTTTGTGACTAATATTTTTTTCTGCCTTTTCAGGAATACTTCCTAAAGAGTTCCATATGATATAAAGTCCTTTAAGAGGTTAAGAGTGTAAAATGGGAAGACAGATGAGGGTTACTTGAACAGTTGGGCAATCTGCATGACAACATGGGTTTGATCCTCAGTACTGCAAATAAATGTTTATTCTATGACATTATACACTGGAGGTACATAACTTGGTTTCAATTTTATAGGAACTCAAAGTTAAGAAAATGTGAAGTTTTTAAGTGTTGGAATTATTTAAAATTTTGTGACTTTTTAAATTAGGTTGCACTTTACATTATGGAATAAACATGAGGCTGAGGATAAGGGCTGAAAAGTTATAGTAAAGTAGTGTGCTTGTGTGTCAAGCTGATTGGGGGCAGAATAGTAACCTAGCCTCTTCTGAATGTAACCTGAGTGAGAGACTATCTAGATTAGGTTGGTTGTGGGTGGGTTTGTTGAGGGAAACATAGCCAGAAATGAGCCACACCATAGCCTGGCTTTGGTTTTGAACTGTATAGAACTGGAGTTCAAAAGTAGGCATGCATATACCAGTCCGTTTCCCTCCGCTCCTGTGTGTAGTGATGTAACCAGCTGTCTCAAACACCAGACACTGTAACTTTCCCCACCATGAAGCTAAATGCTTCCTACCTTAATAAATAAAATGAGAATTTAAAGACTAAAACAAATTCAAATTTTTAAAGTGCTAAATTGCAATTAGTAGCATATATAATCTGAATGTATAATGAAGTATGTTTCTAATCCTTGTGATCTTAGGCAAATTTTACTAAGATTATTTGAACATTGCATGAAAAATGTGCTGAGTACTCTAGATGGAACACAGATGAAACTGAAGTCCCCTCTTGTCCCCTCTGATCTGTATTTCATCAGCTGAGGAGAAGCAAAGGCACTAACTCTGGACTTGGCAGTTATCATGAAAAGATGTTTAAGTTTCATGCCACAGCCCTTTGTTTACTTCATGAGAAAACATATTTATTTCACATTTATTCTTGAAATTTATTTTTACTGAGTATAGCATCTTTTTTTCGTTTTTCATGGAAAATTTGATTATTCATTTATGAATTTTACTGATGTCTTTACCAACATCATGTATGGGGGATATTGTTGAAAATAGAATATGTACCTAACATGTATACACTATGGATAAAATCTTTAGCTCGGCTGCCTGGGAGAAGACTTAATTGGTGAGGTTCTGATTTTGTAACCCTTGCACTCATATAACTGGGGGTGGTTGTATGTGTGTATGTGTGTGTGTGGGGTTATCTCTGTTAGTGAGGTATAGAAAGGAAGATCCCTGGGACTTACTTTACGGTCAGCCATAATGGTGAGTGATCTCCAGGATAAGTAAGAAAACCTGTCTTAAGATGAGGTGGAGAAATTGAGAGAGACACTCAGGATAGACCTCTCACATATGCATATATACATACACACATGCATACTCACACACACAGATATGCACAGTCATGTATATCCACAAACATTTGCATACACTATACACAAATACACATAATTCTCAGTACCATACATATACAAACACATATGCAAACAGGAAGGTACTACCATAACGTCCAACAGCAAGAAAACAAGTATCCATTAGTACAGTTATCCTTTTTGTTAGGGTTAATTTATAGAAATAATCTCTGAATTAGTGTTTTCTGTCAATGTTTGAATTTCTCATGCTATAGCTCTAAAATGATTGCTTTAAGTTTTCTGTTTGTTTTTTATAATTCCTACTGAACTTGCTATGTCATCTCTTTTTAGGAATTTAATTATAGTTTTGAAAAATTCAGCAGTGTTAAAAGCTTTATTTTTCCCCAAATGACATTGGAACAATTATAGGTGAACTCACACAAACAATGAATCTACACACACATCTTGCCTTGTCACAAAAGTCAACTCCACATGGATTATAAAACTAAAATGTAAAGTGTACAACTATAATACTTATAGGGAAGGGGAAGACCTTAAGGGACTCTCAGATTGAAGATGACTGCTAGAGAGATACAGAAAGTATGATGCAAATAAATGTGGAATTAGCTCACTTGTTCTTATTAAATAAAAATGTGCACATGAGAATACGGTTATGATAATTCTGAGATAACCCATAGGCTGAGAAAACTACTTATAAAATATATGATAAAGAATTTATATGTATTCAAATAACTTTTGAAAAACCAAAAAAATATACAGTTAAACTGGACAAAGTATCCATTGACAAATAACCAAAAATGGAAGAGATATCTCAATATTCTATGCATAACAAATAAAGCTCAGCAACATCTGTCATTTTGAAACTCAGGTTAAGGAGAGTAACTGAAGGTGTATGATGTGGGATTATGTTTTTGTACACTGCAAATATCTGTCATTGTAAATATTAGCTTAATAAAACACTGATAGGTCAAGTAGCTAGACAGGAAGTGTGTGTGGGGGCAACCAGACTAGGAGAATTCTGGGAGTAGAAAAGCAGAGGAACAAACAACAGGATGATGCAGAAGAATGAGGTGAGAATGTTGCTCTGAGAAAAGGTCCCAAGCCACATGACTAAGCCTAAATAGTAATAATGAGCTATCTTAAAGTATAAGAGTTAGGAAGTAATAAGCCTGAGCCATAAAGCAATCATCTTGTAATTAATATAAGCCTTTGTGTGATTATTTGCGAATAAAAGACTGTGAGTATGGGCCTGGGCAACAAAAGACTAAGACCTATGAGTCTGCAGGTCCAGACCTAGAGGCTGGAAGAGTCAGAAAGTCATACTACAGTTGTAACCCTTCCTAAATGTGAGTAGCACCTTCCTGTAGACAGGATGGAGAAGAAGGACTCAGATGGTGTGAGTATGGAAGGATCCCATCCAGTGTCTTCAAGCTCTGCTTTTGAGTGAGTCAGTTGCTCTTGTCATCTGAGACTCTGGATTCTTCAACCTTTCAAAGTAAAGTCATGTTTTGAGTTTCAGCTTTCAGCTGATTCTGTACTACTGAATCCATCATTTCTTATAAGGTTTCTGCTTCTTATACTGAGCATCTATTGGGCTCCCTCTTTCCACTGTGTAGATTCCTACCCCCTGTGGTGTAAGCCAAGTCAATAAAACTCCTTTTATAAGTACAAACTATACATATACTTGCATTACATGTATTGGCTTTATTGCTCTTTAGGAATGACAGATTTTTGGTGCCAAGATTTTCTGTGTATTTGAAACAAACAATTAGGTGAATAGATTGAAACAAGCTTTCTTGGTATTAGAAATAGAATTACAGATAAACAAAGGTAATTGGCAAGATATAGTCAAATGTCAATAAATTAGAGTTGGAGACATTTAAAATCATGTTTAGGGTAATATGTATACAGAGGGTATTTATGGATACCATGTATTCATATCATGTATATCATGTATCTATTATTTTGTTATTTGAGACCTTGGACACAATGATACCACATTAACACTAGGTACATCTAGTGCCAAGATCTTCCATTCTTATATCTCCGGCTAATCAAAGGAGACTTCTTTGAAAAATAACATATTCTAGATTTATTACTAGAAAAATATAAGCTCAGAACAGCATGCGTCAGAAAGCAAGGAATTACTGAAAATAATCAAGGCATACATGTGTATGTGTCTGGTAATAGGAAAATATCCAAACAACAACAAAAATTAATAGAATAGCCATCAATTGCTAAATCTGAAATAATTTGAAGAGTAAAGCAGTACTGGGTTATAACACAGAAAATGTAAAGTATATTAGTGTGGGACCAGAATGGATACAATCAAAATATATTACACATATACAAAATTCTCAAGAAATAAAACATTATACTTAAAAAGAGTAACTCAGAGAGTAAATAAATAGAGGAAAAATACCTAAAAGTCCCAGGCAAAGGTATTCTGTGTACTTTATAGTTCTCCACAGTCACTTCCTTCTCAGAAACCAGAACAATGGGTGGAAAAAAGACTTTTGTAGTGTAAAAGGCTGGCAAGCATTCATTGAAGGGTGAAGGCATCAGCAATGATGTTTTGTGTTAGTGTATACATCTGACACATATGGCATATATTGGCTGGCCTTTAATCTCTGTGATCTTCCTCTTTAAAATCATAATGCTTATAAAACCATGAACAATTCTGCAGATACCATAACAGGAAACATTGTATCCTCGAGTTACTGAGGGCATACTCAGAAAGTACACAAAACTTACAATGTTCAAAAGTAAAGCACTCAGAGGTCTCAGGAAGCTCCTGAAATTTACAGGATTTACACAGTCCCTACCTGAGGTCATATAAGCAGCAGTACTTGTTGTGGAGAAGAGTCTATCTAACTTTCTGAGTTGCATACAACTTACCCAAGGAGCTCCAGAAAAGAAGCTTTCTTGAGTAATTACTCAGGCTGTGATAAAATTTTTAGTGATGTATCCATCTTTGAGAGATTTATGCTTCTCACTGGTTCACTAAACTAGATTTTTGTTTAATATGTCATCAGTGACTTATCTGGGATGAATAGCCATTCATTCATATATTCAATTAAAAGTCACTTAGAGGGTAACCCACAAAATTATATAACCTAAACTCAAGATAATCATTCATATTTTTATTTTCTTAAAAATAAGAAAAATTGGGTGTGGTGGAGCAGAACTTTATTCCCAGAATTAGGAGTCAGAGGCAGGTGTACCTCTGAATTCAAGGCCACACTTGTCTATAGAGTTAGTTCCAGGGCAGTCAGGGCTACATGGAAAAACCCTGTCTTGAAAAACCAACCCCCAGCAACCCCCTCCAATTTTTTTTTTTAAAAAGAAAGCTCACAGAAATTGTCATGGGTAATAGAAACCTTAAAAGATATGACAGCTGACTGAAATGCTGCATGCAATTCTAGAAATATAAAGGAGAGATTATGGGAAAGGGAAATTTGAAAAAAAAATGTATTCACTTTAATTGTTAATAATGTACCATTGTGGTGATATATTTAATAAAACCAGTGTGGAATATCAGAGGACAGATCCAGCCACAGTCAAGCCAGGAGAGTCAGAGAGCGGTAGCTCATGTCTTTAAACCCAGCATAGGAAAGACCTGGAATGGTGGCCTATGCCTTTAATCCCATAACTCCAGAGACATCTTTCTGTGTTTCTGTAAATTGAAGGCCTAATTACCAAACAGTAGCAGCTCACACCGTTCATCTTCACTCTGGAATACGAAGCAGAGTTGAACTGAAAGTGAAACAACTGCTGAAGACGGTATTTAAGGCAGGTGTAGAAAGACAGAGATTTGTCCTATGGATGTGAAAAGATGAGAGGCTAAGGAAGCTGGAAGGTAGCTTGGCTTGGCTGGCTGAAATTTAACTATGCTCTCTTTCCTCTTTCAGATAATCCAGCTTTTCCCTGGTATCTAGCTCTGAGTTTTCATTCAATAACAACTAAAATTCGTGTTACATACAAGTTT
>PVIH01024166.1:0-23344 GCA_004025045.1 Sigmodon hispidus
ACATTTTTTATTAAGGCAATTTTTTACTTCTTTGTTCATTCATATACTTCCTTCACAAAGTAAATGTTATTTTATAATTTTATATTATCTAAAATTTTTAGATTATTGGTAAGATACTAATCACACAATATTCTCTCTATATAAATATTTAGAATTTTATATGTATTTATATATTACTAAATGTAATCTTTTAGTTTTATATAAGTACCCAGCAATCTTCTTTTTGATGACTCCAGATACATAGGTTATTGCTTTTAGGCATATGATTCTGTTGATGGTGGCAGAATGAAATGTCCAAAAATTTAACTGACAACTTCTTTATATTGTTCTCAAATTTAGTGTGTTCTAAGGGAGCAAACAAGGTAGGGTGAAATAAATAGGTTATTTTGTTTCTTAATGACTGTATTTCATATTTGTTTGTCTTGTTTATTATATTTGCCATTTTACTTGCAGCTTAACAATATGCTAGAAGACATTAAAACAAAATACATATGTAAATTATTTGCATAATAATTAGTTTTTATTTCCATAAACTAATTACTTGTCATTAAAATTTTAGTTTTTTTTTTAAATTATGCTATTGTTATCAACACTGTTAGGATGATCATTTTCAGAAAGTACCAAGGGAATAAAAAGTTTTATGTGAGACTATCTCCTACTAATATCAGGAGCTAGATCCATACATTTAGATAGTCATGTCAGAGGGGACTCTGGTCAGATAAAGCATGGTAAGCATGAGTATGACAGGCCTTTTCTTTCAAACCTATGTTTGAAAGACTTGTTTCAAGTCAAGTTTCCTATGACTTGCTATAAATTATTAAATTTTATTTCTAAAGCCAGTCACCAGGGTCTATTTCCTTATTTGGCCACTCTCTGACTATCAAGGTCCAGCTGTCAACATACTGAAATCTAGCAATCAAAAATCCCCTTAGTGTCAACTAATCAACATGCCAAATTAAAATTAAACATGCAATTTTAACATGTCATTTATCCCTTTTATTTTTTTTAATAAACTATTGTTTTACTATAGGCCACTCTGTCTTTTCTATAACCAGTCTATTGTTGCTCTGATACAAATATTTCTGCCCCCCTTTCCTTTCTCCTTTTCTGTCATTCACTGTTACTCATATTTGCCTCTTTTATTTCTTTTGACTTTCTGTGACAAATACATCTTCTTTGCACTGAGAACTTGGTCTTTAGGGTCTTGGGCCAATGCTTTTTTCTTCAATGACTTTTTAAACAAGAGTTGAACTAGGACAACAAAGTGAGTGGCAGAAACTGGCAATGTGGATTGTCAAAAGGCCAAAATACTACATAGAAAAAGAGGTAACAAAGGAATAAATACTAAAACAAGTAGTAAAATCTACATTACATCTTATAGACATATTTAAAATATATCTTTAAATCATAACACTTTATAATTTTTAAACATTCTTTACACCAAATTATTTTGTTTTACTTATAACAAGTGCTTATATTTGACCCAGTAAATCTTAAGTTAAATAAAGATTAATTTTAAACTCTTTGAGTGTGTACTCTTAACTAAAATATAGGTAACACTATTAAGTAAACATCCTATTTTATTTTTTTTAATTTGACCTTCAAAATAACAATTATTTGAACTATATGATATAGCAGAATAGTTTTATTGGCTTACTCTGGTATTGATATACACTGCAATGTCTGTAAACACAGTGAAAACAGCTTTCTCTAAAGATGTAAGTTTGAGGAAGTGCAATTTCTTTCCTCCTAATTGGGAACTCCAAGAAGATCATGCCTATGACTCCTTTGATTGGATATTTTCCATTACTTGGATTAAAATTGGGATGCAGGCAGATTTTATCACCATGTAATATTTCTTCATTGTTAATTAATTTTGAAATGTCAGAGTTCAAATATTTCCTAATAGAATAAAAAGATACAAAATAATACACAATTAAATGTGGAATGTTCATTAACTATATAGTTTGCTAACATCTTTAGATAACAAGGCAACTCATACTTGTTTGTTTCACCATAGAAATAATATTTGCCTTTAAGACTGTGCAATTCTTAAAAGTATAAAAGAATTTGTCTATCAATACACAAATATAATGTGATGATAGTAAATAGTGAAGCTAGTCCAAACAATGTACATTATCAATTTATTTTCTTACAGGTTTAGTTATACTCACAGTTTAGTTAGACAGCTGATTGTAGAGAGGATCCACCACTGATTAAGAATAATTCCTTGGCAGGTTTCATCTATGGACACTAGCCATGGGATGTTGTTGAATGTTGACAATGTGGCAGTTTTGGGGGTAAAGAAAGTTGACCACTGCTTTTGAGAGTTAGGAACTAGAGAGAGACAGAAAGAAGAAAGAAAATAGCCTGAAAACAGTAACTGAATGGTTAATGGTTAATGAGATTGTCATTATGCTGACATTTGATAAAGATTAAATCAAAATGTAGAAAATAATGAAAATGGGTAATTAGTTATTGAAGAGTATGTTTTGTTAAAATAAACATGAGAAAATAACAAAGGTAAGTGATGACAAAACTATTTCAAGGCTGAACTAAAGTAAGATGAAATACTAAGATAAATAAGCCTTAGAAGGAAAAGTTGAGAAAAAATTCTAATTACTTATAACTTACCACTACAACAGTGAATAAATAGTCCCCAAAATTGATAAAAGTAATGTAGAGCTCTCATTATCGCTCATAGGGTTTCAAATGCAAGATACAAGGGGGTTAGATACCAAGTTTGAGATTGAAATTCCAGGCTGTAGAATGTTGAGATCATAGAAAATGCTTGTGAGGTAAACGTCTTTCTTAGATTATGACTAATCAAATAGAATGTTATATGTAAAATTGATGTTTTTTTTTAAAGTAAAAGATACTATAAATGACTGTTTTCTATGGTAATATATTGTGCATCAGATAAAGATTGCTTGAGGATCAGAGGACAGAGCAAGCCACAGAGTTAGCCATAGAGGTCAGGTAAATGGTGACACACTTTTACTCTTAGCACTCAAGAGTCAGAGATCCATCTGTATCTCTGTGAGTTCAAGATCAGCCTGAACTACATGAGCCACGTACTTGGGATCTCATGCCTATGCTTCCAGTACTTAGGAAACACACACACTTTTAATTCCAGCACTAAAAAGTTTGAGACAAGAATGATATGGCTGAGCAGAGAGAGATTCATGGAGATTACTCCCTTTCACTTGAGGATTCAGCAGTGGTGAGAAATTTCTCTAGTGGCTTGATTCTTTGCCTCTCTAATATTTTAGTATTTACCTCAATATCTGAATTTGCATTATTAAAAGAGTAATAAGGATTTGCAAAACAATTATTATTAACCTTTAATTTTGGTATATTAATTAGTTTAAAGGCCTAAAATTTAGTCTCTTTCAAGATTGTATTGTAATATTATTATGAGACCTACTATTTAGCATGCATATGGAAAAGTATAGTCTTTTACAAAGTTAATAAAATATAAATACTAGTTGAAAATCACTTATAGATTGATGTAAAACAGATAAGTTCACAAATACATTTATTTATACTCTCATACACTATTTTCTAATAAAAGTACTTGAAAAATTGACAGAATATGATCTCCAAATTTATATTTACTTTCTTCTCCTAAAAAACCAAAAAATTTTAATAATCAGTGGCTTTTAATAAACAATCATATAAATGGTGGCATACTGTAAACATGTATTTCATTTAATGAAGCTTTTAATAAAGCTTTGAATAGTATTTGTTAATACCTAAAAACAGTCAAGTGTAATAGCAAAACAATGATTCAGTAAATTTTAGTAACACAATAAAGTTATTTTTACTTATGACTTAGATCAATTATTATTTTATGTGTCTGATATCTTTTTGCTTAAAAATGAACTACATAATGGCTTTGTAATGACTTCTTTTTCCATCCTTAAATAATTTATTATATGTAGATACAAACAAAAAGGCATACAGTATAAGTCATGGTAAGTTCAGGCAAATTCAATGAGTCCCAACAAGTAGTAGTTAGTATTGTCCTGGAATTGAAGTGATACACTTGAATTTCAAAGCTGGTGGTAAATGTACCTAACCATGAGACTAGGTTGCCTCTCAGGGAACCTAATGGAAGTCCCAAAACCAGCACAAAAATAGGTTAAGTTACACAGAAGGTTTTTTTCTCACATATGCAGAAAAGGTTACAGATGCAGTAAGGATAGAAAGAAACCCTCTAAACAGGTCATAGTGTGTTTAAAAATATACATAGGCTAGGGACAGAGAAGAGAGAGTATATAAAATAATTTAAGAATAAAGTGCATTCCAAAGTGGCTGAACAAGCTTACACTCCCACCAACAATGGAGGAGGGTTCCCTTAGTTCTGCATCCTCTCCAGCATAGGCTGTCATCTGTGCCTTTTATCTTAACCAATCTAACGGTGTCAGGTGGTATCACAAAGTTGTTTTGACTTGCATTTCTCTGATGACTAAAAATGATGAGGACTTTTTCAGGTGCCTTTCAGCCATTAGTAATTCTACTGCTGAGAATTCCCTTTTTAGATCTGAACCTCATTTTTTGATTAGATTATTCAATATTGTCGGCTCTAGATTCTTGAGCTCTTTATATATCTTAGAGATCAGTCCTCTATCATTTGTAGGGTTGGTGAAAATATTTCCCCATTCTGTAGGCTGTCGTTTTGTCCTATTGACAGTGTCCTTGGCTTTACAGAAGCTTTTTAGCTTCAGGAGATCCCATTTATTGATTGTTGGTCTTAGTGTCTGTGCCACTGGTGTTATATTTAGGAAGTGGTCGCCTGTGTGAATTCGTAGAAGTGTATTTCCCAGTTTGTTTTCTATCAATTTTAAAGGGTTGGGTTTATGTTGAGGTCTTTGATGCACTTGGATTTGAGTTTTGTGCAGGGTGACAGGCTTGAATCTATTTGCATTTTTGTACACACTTCCATCCAGCTGTGCCAACAATATTTGTCAAATATACGATCTTATTTTCATTGAATATTTTGGGCCCTTTTTATGAAGATTAGGTGTTCATAGGTTTTTGGGTTAATGTCTGGATCCTCAATTCTATTTTATTGATCCACAAGTTTGTTTTTATGCCAGTACCAGGCTGTTTTTATTACTGTATCTCTTTAGTATAACTTGAAGTCAGGGATGCTGATATCTCCTGAGGTTCTTTTGTTGAGTAAAATTGTATTGGCAATCCTGGTTTTCCTGTTATTCCAAATGAAATTGAGTATAGTTCTTTCAAGGTCCAAAAAATAATGTGATGGCATTTTAATAGGCAGTGCATTGAATTTGTAGATTGCTTTTGGTAGAATTGCCATTTTTACTATGTGGATCCTACCTATGCAGGAACATAGGAGAGCTTTCCATTTTCTGATATCCTCTTCAATTTCTTTCTTCAGTGATTTAAAATTTTTGTCAAATAGGTCTGTACTTCTTTCGTTATAGTTACTCCAAGGTATTTAATACTAATTGCAGCTATAATGAAGGATAATGTTTCCCTTATTTCTGTTTCAGCTCTTCTATCTTTAGTGTATAGAAGGGCTACTGATTTCTTTGAGTTAATCTTGTATCCTGCTACATAGGTGAAGATGTTTATCAGCTGTAGGAGTTCCTTGGGTCACTTATATATACAATCATATTATCTGCAAATAGAAATAGCTTTACTTCTTCTTTTCCAATTTGTATCCCCTTAATCACTTTTTGTTCCCTTATTGCTTTAGCTAAAACTTTGAGAACTATATTGAATAAATTAGGGGAGAGAGGACATCATTTTCTAGTTCCTGATTTTAGTGGGATTGCTTTGAGTTTTCCTCAATTAAGTTTGATACTGGCTGTTGGCTTCTTGTAAATCCCTTTAATATATTTAGGTATTCTCCCTGTATTCCTAATCTCTCCCAGGCTTTAATCATAAATGAGTATTGTATTTTGTCAAAGGCTTTTTCAGCATCTAAGGATATGGTCATGAGGTTTTGCTTCTTAGGTTTGTTTTTATGATGTATAACGTTTATGGTTTCTCGTTTGTTAAACAAGCCCTGCATTTCTGGGATGAAGCCTACTTGGTCATGGTGGATGATTTTTTTTCTTTATTTATATTATATATATCAAGAAAAACAGTAAATTGAATTTAAAATGCTGATAAGTTAACAATAACTATAAAGAAAATAAAAATCATAAGCATGACTTAACAAGAGTGATTTGCTACACATAAAATTGCTTTGTGTTCAGCTTTCCCACTGAAATTTTTTTCTATCCCTGTATATTCTTATTCAAGGTCCCTTCCCCCTCCCACCACATCAGGTCATTTTTCTTCTCTGCAACTCCCCATCCCCTCCCTGGGCAGGCAGCAGACAATCCATTGGTCCCAACTGATCCAATAATGCTTAGTTGAGACTCCACTCCTGGCAAATCCAGTTTTGTCCCCCCTCCCTCAAGACTGAGTCAGGTGTTCCTCTAGGTGGAGTGGGATCCAAAGGGCCAGTCGAGGATGTTTCTGATCCTAAGCTGTTCAGTGGTTGTGGTTTACAGCTTGGACATGCTTTGCTTTTTTCTTGTTTGTTTGTTTAGAGACCACTAATGATTGAGTACATTCCCCTGCTTATCTTTCTGAGTTTGTGATACCTCGCTGAGGAGGATATTCTACAAATCCATCCATTTGCCTGCTAATTTTAAAGATATCATTTTTTCTTACTGCTGAGTAGTATTCCATTGTGTAGAAGTGCCACAGTTTGTTAATCCATTCTTTAGTTGAGGGACATCTGGGTTGTTTCCAGGTTCTTGCTATCACAAATAATGCTGCTATGAACATAGTTGAGCTAATACCTATGGAGTGTGAATGTGCATCTCCAGGGTATACACCCAGAAGTGGTATTGCTGGATCCTTGGGGAGATTGACTCTCAATTTTCTGAGAAATCGCCATATTGCTTTCCAAAGTGGTTGAACAAGCTTACACTCCCATCAACAATGGATTAGTGTTCCCCTTGATCTACAGCCTCTCCAACATAGGCTGTCATCTGTGCCTTTTTGTGATGAGCTGCTTTCTGGCCTGCAGAATGACGAGTCACCACATGCATGATTCTTCTCAGATCACACTTTATTAGAGTACAGCTCAGTAGAAGTAGAAAGGTTGAAGAAAGACCCCATGCCTGAAATGCAGCCTGCTTATATAGGGAAGCTGGGACGTGTGTAGCTATATGATTGGTGCCCAACATAATGCTTCATTAGCATATGGTTGGTGATAGGTCCAAAGTAATACCTCATTAGCATATAGCTGATGATAGGTAGTAAAGAGTGCCAAATTAGCATGCTCAGGGAACACATTGGATAGGTGACTACTCAGTGCCTTGTTAGCATCTAGGGAACATGATGCAATGTTCCAGCAAGTTGCGCAAGGACCAACCGTGCCCTACATTTCCCCCTTTTTGTTTTTCTAATGGTTCAGACAGGATATAGCCCGTACAGGTGTTCACCTCATGATGTGTCCACTGCTTAAAGGCTGCTTCCTGTTGTCAGGATCCCCAAGACTCCTTCCTGCATACAAGGCCAGTGAGGGCAGCAGGGTGCAAAGGCCATCTCAGAGGAGAATGATTCCCTATAGAGTGCAATGACAGCTAAAGCCTCTCTGTGCAAGGGAAATCATTATAAGTCACTAAGGGAGGAGAGCTAGGCTGCAGGGGAGTGCCCTGCATCAACAGCCAAGAGTGCCTGAGTGAGTAGGACCTTTTCACTATGCACTTGGATGTGAATATGGCAAACCAGCCAGAGGCAAAAAACAACCCCAAATAAACAGCAGACTGCAAAGTTCCCACTCCCACCCACTCCTTGAAAAAGGAAAGGGCAGAAGTGAGCTAAGAAGTAAAGTCCCCAAGTGTAACATGCTCCAATCTTGTAGCATTCAAATGTGTGATCTGAAGCTTTTCTTGAGGATCTTCTTTTTGGCCTCCATAGACCAATTCCCACTTAAAAATTCTCCAATTCTTTGATTTTCATTCGAAGCATCTGAAACAACAAGAGGTGTAACACAAATATGCCCTACTTTCTGTACACAGCCCACTTGTATTAGGCCATATACATCTTCAATAACCTCTTCTAGTAAATTTACTCTTTTGTTGGTGGCAAGGATACCACTCAGCAAATGGGAATTAAACTGCTTGCTCCTGTAAAATTTGCAAAGTTTGAGCCACAATATCATTAATTTCCTGGGAAGACTTGACTTGGCTGGCCATGGCTACACCTGCAGTAACTGCTGCACTTGCTGAAATGGCAATGGCAGCCACAACAGTGGCCATAATGTTGAAGTCCTTCTTATGGTGTAACAGACTCGTCATAGGGAACTGCTCTGGGTCAGCTTCCACAGGCATGGGGACAAAGGTAGGCATTCTAACAACTATTGCTGTAGTCACCACTGATCCATTTCAACACTCTGCCAACCAACAACTGCCTGAAACAGTGCAGTTTTTACTAGAGTTAGTCAAGAGAAACATAAAAGGTGACTTCAAACACACCAAAGCTGCTGACCCTGTGTAATTGCTAACCTCATTGTTATAAGATGTTAATTTCAATTTCATCCTTGTTCCATTACCTGACTTCACCACACCTGACACATTATAAACCTTACCCAAGGATCCTTGCAAGTTTACAAGAGCAGAAACATCTGCACTGGCCCTTGCCTCATTAATCAATACCCAGGAAAAGAATGTCCATCCTTCAGTAAACCAAGTTGTGTTATCAGATTTCTCAACATTTTCCATATAGGGCCTCAAGCCAGGAGAGAATTCAGATCCTGGACTAAGCTGTTTATTTCCCCAAGTTCTATCTTGGCAGGAAGTGAAGGTAGGAAAACTACTTATAAATGGTTGACAATAGGGAACAACTATAGGTCTTGTGGTATTTTGTCTATTTTTATTATTGTTATGTAACGGAACTATCCCTTCATGAGTCAGGATCATGGTGGTCACATTCACCTTGTAATTTCCATTAACTTCTGATCCTGTGCCAGAGTCTGAACCAGTAGGTATCTGTCCCAAAGCCTCAGTTAACATATGCATTGGAGCTTGATTGTCCTTTAGGGGATTTACCCAAAAACTCAAGTTTTTTTTTCTGGCTAAAAAAATACAGTCATCATTCTCTTTAAGACTAAAGCAAAGTGGCTGATTCAAATTAATATTACTAGCATTATATTCTGCCCAATCCATGGAAAGAGGCTGGGCACAAGGGACATCTAATTCACACAAGGTGGAAAATATCATGGGGAGAACTCTGGACTGAGCATGGACTGGCATAGGTAATGGCCAGGTCCGACTAATCCCCCAGAGTATCATCTTTTCTGCCTGAATCAGGGGGAAGATGGTCAGGAGTGTCCTTATCAGCATCATCCTTAGAGTTGTCCTCAACGCATCTTGTCAATCTTGATGGCACCCAGACTGGCTCCTGATTCTGTGGAGAAACACATAAAGATTACCTGGATCTAATGATAATGTGATCCAGGCCTCGCCTTCCACAAAACCTTGCCTTGATTGTTGGGTTCTGATGTCATATGACGTTCAGCAATGGTTTCATTTTTATCATTTAAATTTAGAAAATTTATAGTGAATAAAGCAAGAGAGAGCCTTTGTTTGGGGGTGTAATTCTCTGCTATTCCCCATTTTTGTTTTTGCAGGAAGTCCTTGAGCATACGATGTGCAGGCTCTATTATCCCTTGCCCTTGTGGATTATAGGGCAGGCCTGTGATATGTTTCACTTGCATTTTGTGACAAAATGAGGCAAAACTCTTAGATGCAAATGCTGGCCCATTGTCTGTTTTCAGTTTATCGGGCTTGCCCCAAGCAGCCCAAGCTTCAAGGCAGTGGGTAATGACAGTGAACCCTTTCCCCAGAAAGAGGTGTAGCATGCATTACCCCAGAACATGTATCATTGGAGACATGCACATACTGAAGCTTTCCAAAGGATGGAACATGGGTAACATCCATCTGCCAAATTTTAAGTGGAAAAGTGCTTCTGGGATTAACCCCTATTTTCTGAGCAGGCAAGAATTGCACACAAGCAGGACAGCTTTTCACAATATTCCTAGCAACCTCCCTAGAAATTTTAAATTTAGTTCTTAAAACAGCAGATGAAACATGGTATAAGCTATGAAACTCTTGCACTTGTGTTTCAGAGTCCAATGCCACAAAAATACGTGTTGCCAGATCAACTTGTTCATTGGCTTTTGCCATAGGACCAGGTAACAAAGAGTGAGCTCAGATATGGGTAATATAAAAGGGATTGGACTGATGCAAAATCTCACCTCTTATTCCTACTAAAAGTGAGGCTACCATACTAGAGGGTTTAATATAGGAAACAATTTCTAAATTTTTAACAGTATTCACCACATATGATGAATCAGATACCAAATTAAAAGACTCAGGAAAACATTTAAAAACCTCTAAAACTACTTGGCATTCTACTATTTGGGGAGCATTTGGATGGCACTCAACAGTTACAGGTGAGCCTCCTTGCACTATGTAGGCTCCCTTCCCAGTCTTAGACCCATCCATGTAGATGGTTAAAGCATTGCTTAAGGGTTGCTCCCTCGTGATCCAAGGGAACACCACAGGCTGCTGAACTACGAATCTTAAAAGTTCACTCTTAGGCAAATGATTATCAATTGTACCAGAAAATGCACAAGCTATTATAGCCCATTCTGAGGTAGTGGCAGCCAATATCTCTGTTCTTTTGTATAAGGGACTATAAGTCAGTCAGGTGTCTTGGCAAAAGATGTAATAGATTGTTTAATACCTAATAACACAACCTCAACCATCATGGATGGATAGTGGGACAAGGTTCTCATTCCTGTAGATTTAGTATGAATCCACAGTAGAGGCCCTTCTTGCCAAAGAACACCAGTTGGAAAGTCTAAAGTAGGGAGGATACATATCCAAATGGGCTTAGATTCATCACAGTGCACCAACTGTGCCCTAGTTATTGCTTGCTCTCCCTTTTGAGCCTATCTGAGCCTCTGAGGTTAGCTGGTGTGGAAAATTGAGATCTGGGTTTCCCTCTAAAATATCAAATAAGGGTTTAAGCTCAAAGCAAATTAATTTCAAATATGGCCGAATCCAATTTATATCCCCAAGCAATGTTTGAAAATCATTTAAAGTCCTTAAGCAATTTGTCCTAATTTCTACCTTTTGTGGTCTAACATGTGCATTCTGAATAATAGCTCCTAAAAATTCAATTAGGTTCCCTGAGACCTTCCCCTTATTGGGGAGGGCTCGCCAAGCCTTCATATTGATGATGTTTATTTGATCAGCCTTTACGGGATTTAAAGGTGGTGATCAGCTGAGCGGTGGGGGGGGGGGAAGATTGTAGAGTTCTCACTCATAGGCTGCAGCCACCTCCTCTAGATATTCCTCCTCCTCAAATTCAGTCAGGAATAATTTCCAGTCTAAATACTGCCCAGTATTGAGACACACTTTTGGTAAGCTACTCCAGTCACTAGGCATCATGGCAGATCTACTGAATGCCTCAACCTGTGCTACTGTAAAAGATGCAGTAGTGCCATAAGTGCAGACAGACTCTGCCAGGGATTTCACTGTCTTAAAATCTAAAAGCTCGTGATACCTTTGCCCCTGGTTATCTTAAAAAACTGGAAAAGCCAGCTGCATGCTAGGATGCAGTGTTGTGCGCCACCTCATCCCACAAGGAACACGCAACACTGGATCCTTCTGTCTGCAGTTTATTCGGGCCTTTTACAATCTGGTTTCTTCTTATCTTTCACTCACTCGCTCATTCTCTCACTCACTCACTCACTCAGACGAACAACCATTCTCTCAAGAATGATGAACGACCCTGGGGGGAAGCCTGCTCTTAGTAAAATACCCTCAGGGCTTCCAATCCAAGATAGCCACGTGGGCATCACCGATAGGCTCAGATACGTAGAAGCAAGCCAGATCCTTGGCCTTAGCCAAATATGGAGTTGTTTACCAGGGACAGCACTCAAGGCCAATGCCATCTTAAGGTGTGGCTGTAAGCAGCTCCCTACAATGCAGCTCATGCTGGGCTCTCTTCCACACTTTTGTGTTGTTCAGTGGCTTAGAACAGATGTCCCCACCAGGCTGGCAAAATGGAGGGGTGGCAATAGGTGCAGTAGGGGAAACAAATCGTTGACTTTTCCTTTTTAGTTTCCTTTTCTTACAGCCTCTCCCTTTTATTCTCCCTTTCTGTTCAGGCTCAGAATCTGAACTCCATCTTTCCTCTGAGCACTGGAAAACGGACTCATCATGGGACTCTAAGCAGAGTTCTTCTAGGGAAGGCAGTGGTGGATACAATCTTCCTACGGCCCCCTCAGCTGTTAGGGATTCTCTTTTGGATTGTTCTTCTTTAAGCTTCTCTAATTCCCTCACCCCTTCCTGTATCAAATATTTACCCATAATAATCATTAGTAAGCTTAAGATTCATTTGACTCTGGATATCCCTGCCCCATAGATTGATTGGCAGTCCTTCAACTACAAAAGGCTGAAACTTCCCCTTTTGGTCCTCTGTTTTCCATGTCAATTCCTTAGAGCTAATTCTAGGGGCATCTGCGTAACCTAAACCTTGCAAGGTCTGCAAAGATGTTTGAAGTGGCCATGATTGTGGCCAATCTCTAATTGTAATTATACTTCTGTCTGCTCCAGTATCTACCAATCCTTGAAATTTTCTTCCTTCTATTATAAGATCAAGCATAGGGCGGTCATTAAGAGATAGTGACAGAAAAGCCAAATCAATTCCGGTGGATCCAAACCCTGAGATCCCCATTTTTCTGAGCATGCAGCATAATTGTCATAGAAAGAGGGCAAGATTAATAATTGTGCAATGTGATCACCAGGGGTTATGGTAATTATCTCTCGAGAGGATTGACACATTACTTTGATGACTCCAGTATAATCTGGGTCAATAACTCCAGGCATAACAATGAGTCCCTGTAAGGTGGAAGAGGAGCAGCCTAACACTAGCCCAACTTTTCCTTTTGGGAGTGGCCCTTGCATGTCTGTGTCTAAGGGTTGTATTCCCATGCCTGTTGTTAGTACCATTCTGGAGGTGGCACAGAGGTCAAGACCTGTGGAGCCTGATGTTGCTCATCACAGGGCCTGAATGATTAGAAGTTCACTTCCTCATGGGCCCCAAATATTTTCAGGCCCTGGGACCAAGGGCCCGCTACCCTGTTTTTTGGATTAACTATGTGGGCAGCAGGTTGAATGGGTTGTCCATTAATGTCCTTAACAGACCTATATTCGTTGGTTCAGTGTTTACCCTTTTTACATCTTGGACATGTCCCTGGAATCTTCACTTCTTGAGGTGGTTTTGTCCTTGTCATGGGGGCAGCCTCTCAGCACTATCTTTTAATATGCCCAGGCTTGCTGCACCAAAAACACACCCCGCTGCTGTTAGAACCTTTATTACCATGAGAGGCAGCCATCACAGCAGCAGCGAGTCCCACATTTGATAAAGGTCCTCTGATTTCTTGGCACATTTTCATCCAATATTCTAGGTCCTTTTCTTTGTGTAGGGTGATAGCCCTACAGCACTCTTTTGTACATTGCTCATAAACTAATTGCTTTACTAGCGGCAGTGCGGTTTCCACAGCACCAAAAATTCACCTTGCTCCATCCATATTTTGAGCTACAAAGTCAGAAATGGTTCAGTGCTGCCCTGTATTATTTTGGTTAGGTTCCCTGAGACCTCCCCCTTATTGGGGAGGGCTCGCCAAGCCTTCATATTGATGGTGTTTATTTGATTATAAACTTCCACAGGATATGCTGTCTGATTATTTAACCATTGTCCTTGCCCTAACAGCATATTTGCACTCCATGCCCATTGGTGGCATTCTCCCAGGCCTGACTATGTGCCAGATCAGTCACAATTGACTTCCAGTCTAAATATTGCCCCAAAGTTAAGCAGGCTCTGGCAATGTCTTGCCAATCAGTGGGTGTTAAGGCATTGTGCATAAGGTGCTGCAGCAACATGATGGTATAGTTGGCAGCTACACCATCTCTTTTTGCTGCCTCTTCAAGGTCTTTAATAATCTTATGGTCAATTACTTCATAATATCGACCACGTGTGGCTGGATCCTCAAATATAGGGAAGGCTGTGGTCACCCCAGACCATGCTTCCTGGGGGATAAATGTGCATCCCAACTTGTTCCCTAAAGGAGGGGGAGCAGTAGCTCTAGCCTTTGAGGGATTGAAAGGCAGTGATTGGACAAGCGGCGGGGGATCGTAGCATTCTCGCTCATAGGTTGCAGCTGCCTCCTCTAGATCTTCCTCCTCCTCAGGGTCTAGCTCATCTTGAGATATATATAAATCTTTAAATTCATCTAGGACTGGGTACAGTCCTGGCACTGGTTCTGAATTTTTCTTTTCCCTTTTCTTTTTCTTAGGCCTATCTTTTGTAGTCCCTGTGCCTCCATTTTCTGATGCGCTGTCCTAGCATATACTGAGGGCCTTATGTCCTTGCTGAATAATATCCTCATATTTTCCATTCTTTAGGCAATAATAGATCACATGCTATAGCAGAAGGGAGCCTCATGAAAGTGTTCCTTCAGTGTTGCATTTCTCTAGATCCCTGCCAAGTTTTTCCCATGATGGAATAGTCAAATTTCCTGACACCCTGAACCACAGAGCACTGATTTCGATATTTTCCAGCAACTGGCTTATGAATTTGCGGGAAAGCTTTAGCCCTCGGCTACTCAATAAAGCCTGAATGGGTTCATGGAACTCAGTCATGGAGACAGCAGACAATTTGTTCCCCATCTTGTGCTCTGAACTATGAGCAGCTTATTTGATTAGACACACGTTTGATTTATTACGCCACCAGGGAAGGCACTCCTTGCCAGGTTGGTGGCACTGCAGCTACAAGCAGGCAAGAAAAATCAGGACAACTAGGATGAAAAAAACTGCAGCAAAGATCTCAGGCTCTAGACCTCCCAGGAGCACCTGCATATCTGTAATGACTACTCACTGACGGTCCACTTCGTGTGTTGAGTTCCAAATCGGTCTTCCCTGCAGGGCACGAAGAGTCCCAGGTATCAGCGCCACTTGTGGTAAGCCACTTTCTGGTCTGCAGAACGATGAGTCACCACATGCACAATTCTTCTTGTATCACACTTTATTGGAGTACAGCTAAGTTGAGGTAGAAAGGTTGAAGAAAGACCCCGTGCCTGAAATTCAGCCTGCTTATATAGGGAAGCTGGGATGTGTGTAGCTATATGATTGGTGCCCAACGAAATGCCTCATTAGCATATGGTTGGTGATAGGTCCAAAGTAATGCATCATTAGCATATAGTTGATGATAGGTGGTAAGGAGTGCCAAATTAGCATAATCAGGGATCACATTAGATAGGTCACTACTCAGCACCTAATTAGCATCTGGGGACATGATGCAATGTTCCAGCAAGTTGCGCAAGGGCCAACCATGCCCTAAACCTTTTATCTTAGCCAATCTAACAGGTGTTAGGTGGTATCTCAAAGTTGTTTTGATTTGATTTCTCTGATGGCTAAAGATGATAAGGACTTTTTCAAGTGCCTTTCAGATATTCATAATTTCTGCACTGAGAATTCCTTTCTAGAACTGAACTCCACTTTTTGATTGGGTTATTCAAGGCTTTGGGCTCTAGCTTCTTGAGCTCTTTATATATCTTAGAGATCAGTCCTCTATCATTTGTAGGGTTGGTGAAAATCTTTTCCCATTCTGTAGGCTGTTGTTTTGCCCTATTGACAGTGTCCTTGGCTTTACAGAAGCTACCTAGCTTCAGGAGGTCCCACTTATTGATTGTTGGTCTTAGTGTCTGTGCCACTGGTGTTATATTTAGGAAGCGGTCACCTGTGTCAATTCAAAAAAGTGTACTTCCCACTTTCTTTTCCATCAAGTTCAAAGTGAATGGGTATATGTTGAGGTCTTTGATCCACTTGGATTTGAGTTTTGGGCAGGATGACAGGCACGGATATATTTGCATTTTTGTACACACTTCCATCCAGCTATGCCAACACCATTTGTTAAATATACAATCTTTTATTCCATTGAATATTTTGAGCCTCTCGTTCAAAGATCACTTGTTCATAGGTTTTTGGGTTAATGTCTGGATCCTCAATTCTATTCCATTGGCCCACAAGTCTGTTTTTATGCCAGTACCAGGCTGTTTTTATTACTGAAGCTCTATAGTATAGCTTGAAATCAGGGATGGTGATACCTCCTGATGTTCTTTTGTTGAGTAAAATTGTTTTGGCAATCCTGACTTTCCTGTTATTCTAAATGAAACTGAGTATTGTTTTTTCAAGGTCCAAAAAATATTATGTTGGGATTTAATGGGCAGTGCATTGAACCTGTAGATTGCCTTTGGTAGAATTGCCATTTTTACTATGTTGATCCTAACAATCCAGGTACACAGGAGAGCTCTCCATTTTCTGATATCCTCTTCAATTTCTTTCTTCAGTGATTTAAAATTTTTGTCTAAAATGTCTGTTACTTCTTTGGTTATAGTTACTCCAAGGTATTTAATACTATTTGCAGCTATTATGAAGGATATTTCCCTTATTTCCTTTTCAGCTCTTCTATCTTTAGTGTATAGAAGGACTACTGATTTTTTCAAGTTAATCATGTATCCTGCTACATTGCTGAAGGTGTTTATCAGCTGTAGCAGTTCCTTGGAGGAATTTTGTCAGACACTTATGTATACAATCATATCATCTGCAAATAGAGATAGCTTCACTTCTTCTTTTCCAATTTGTATCCCCTTAAACTCTTTTCATAATCTGTTTGCTTTAGCTAAAACTTTGAGAACTGTATTGAATAGATAAGGGGAGAAAGGACATCCTTGTCCAGTTCCTGATTTTAGTGGGATTGCTTTCAGTTTTTCTCCATTAAGTTTGATACTGGCTGTCCACTTCTTGTATATTGCCTTTATTATATATAGGTATTCTCCCTGTATTCCTGATCTCTCCCGGGTTTTAACCATAAAGGAGTTTTGTATTTTGTCAAAGGTTTTTTCTGCATCTAAGGATATGATCATGTTGTTTTGTTCCTTTAGCTTGTTTGTATGATGAATAACATTTACAGTTTTTATATGTTAAACCAGCCCTGCATTTCTGGGATGAAGCCTACTTGGTCGTGGTGGACTATATCTTTTATACTTTGTTGGTTTTGGTTTGGTCAAATTTTGCTGAGAATTTTTGTATCAATATTGATGAGGAAATTGGTCTGTAATTCTCCTTCTTTGTTGTGTCTCTGAGTGGCTTGGATTAGGGTAATTTTGGCCTCATAAAAGGAATTTGGCTATATTCCTTCAGTTTCTACTGTGTGAAATAGTTTGAGGAGTAATGGTAGTAGTTCTTCTTTGAATGTCTGGTAGAACTCAGGACTTAAACCATCTGGACCAGGGGTTTTATTTTTGGGGAGGTTTTTAATGACAGCTTCAATTTCCATAAGGGCATTAGGCCTGTTTAAGTAATTAATCTGATCATCATTTAATTTTGGTAGATGTTACATGTCCAGGAACCTGTCCATTTCTTCTACGTTTTCCATTTTTTTGGAATACAGATTTTCAAAGTATGATCTGATAATTCTTTGTATTTCCTGGGGATCTGTTGTTATGTTCCCATTTTCATTTCTGATTTTGTTGAACACTCTCTCTGTCTTTTGATTAGTTTGGCTAAGGGCTTATCTATCTTGTTAACTTTCTCAAAGAACCAACTCTTAGATATGTTGATTCTTTGTATTGTTCTTTTGGTTTCAATTGTATTTATTTCAGCTCTAAGTTTGATTATTTCCTGCTGTCTACTCCTTCTAGGTGAGTTTGCTTCTAATTGTTCTAAGGCTTTCAGCTGAGCTGTTAGGTCTCTAGTGTGGGATTTCTTTAGGTTTTTCATGTAGGCATCTAGTGCTATGAATTTCCCTCTTAAGACTGCTTTCATTGTCTCTCACAAGTTTGGATACTTTGTGGATTCATTTTCATTAAATTCTAGGAAGACTTTGATGTCTTTCTTCATTTCTTCCTTGACTCAGAGATGGTTCAGCTGAGTGATGTTTAGTTTCCATGCAGTGGTAGGCTTTCTTTGGGTTTTGATATTTTTGAACTCTAACTTTAGGCCCTGGTGGTCCAATATGTTACAAGGGATTATTTCCATTTTTTTTGTATCTGTTGATATTTGCTTTATGACCAATTACATGGTCAATTTTGGAGAAAGTTCCATGAGGAGCTGAGAAATATGTATATTCCATGAGTTTGGGAGGAAGCTTCTCTAGATATCTATTGAATTCATTTACATCATAACCTCTTTTAGACTCCTTATTTCTTTGTTGAGTCTCTGTCTGGTTGATCTATCCAGGGTTAAAAGTGGGGTACTGAAGTCTCCCCATATTAGGGTGTAACAATTGATGTGTCATTCAAGCTTTAGAAGTGTTTCTATTACATAAGTATGTGCCCTTATATTAAGGGACATAAATATTTAAGATTGAAATCTCCTCTTGACCAATTTTTCCTGTGATGAATATGTAGTGACCATGATGGTCCCTTTTTATTGCTTTTAGCTTAAAGTCTACTTTGTTAGATATTAGGATTGCAACCCCTACTTGTTTCTTAGGACCATTTGACTGGAAAATCTTTTCCCAACCCTTTATTCCAAGTCTGTGTCTGTCCTTGCAGTTTAGGTGTGTTTCTTGTAGGCAACCGAAGGATGGCTTCTGTTTTTGTATCTATCTTGTTAGTGTGTGAAATTTTATAGGAGAGTTGAGTCCACTGATATTAAGGGACATTAGTGACCATTGATTGATATTTCCTGTCATTTTTGGTGGTAACTTTTTGTATTTCCTTTCTCTAGAGTATTATTCTGTGGAATTACTGTTTGTGGTTTCATGGGTATATCTGGGGTCCTTAGGTTGGAATTTTCCCTCTAATACTCTCTGTAGTGCTGGATTGATAGATGTTTTTTCAGTCTGACATTGTCATGAAATATCTTGTTTACTTTGTTTATAATTTGGGGTTTAATTACACATATGAGCCAGATGCAAAGTGTTTATTTCTCTCACCAGTTCAGCAGTGACAGTTAGCTCACTTAGCTCTTTCAGCACCAGTTCTCATTCATGACTTAGCTCTTTCAGCACCAGTTCTCATTCATTGTCACGCGCAACCTCGCCAGCAAGGAAGACGCAACACCGGATCCTTCTCTTTGCAGTTTATTTGGGTCCTTTACAATCTGGTTTCTACTGACTGACTGACTAACTCACTCTCTCACTCACTCCCAACCACTACTACTACTCTCTAACTCCACTACTAACTAACTAACTAACTGACTGGGGGAAGCCTGCTCTTAGCTAAATACCCTCAGGGCATCCAATCCAAGATAGCCATGTGGGCATCACCAATAGGCTCAGATACACGGAAGCAAGCCAGATCCTTGGCCTAGACAAATATGGAGTTGTTTACCAGGGAGAATGCTCAAGGCCAGCGCCATCTTATGGTGTGGCTGTACGCAGCTCTCTACAGTTAATGGTGTGGCTGTATGCAGCTCTCTACAGTTAATGGTGTGGCTGTATGCAGCTCTCTACAGTTCCCCCTTTTTTAATATAAAAGCAACAGGCAAGAGTAGAGTCCTGATCTCTGTAGTGCAAAGGAACATATACTAATGCTTCTCCAGGTGTCCTCCACCCAGACAACATCAGACCTGTCCGATACCCCTTTTTTACAGAGGCGGGAATGTGGGTATCAACCCGCATGCAATCAGGCATGCTCTTCTTGGGCTCCAAACCTCGGTGGTACCAAGCCTTGGTGGAATCCAAGTGCAGTGCGCAAGCCTCGCATCCTGTGCTAGAAAAATTAATCTTTCAAGGTAGCCAGCCAAACATGAGGGGACTGTCCCATCTCCAAAGCAGCAAAGGCTTGTAGAATCATGGCTGCATTATGATGTTGAGTGAACCTAATATGGCAAATGCACCACAGACACACTAGGAATATCAGCACCATCAGGCCAGCCAGAGCTCCCACCCCCGCCCACTCTTTAAGGTGGCCCATAGCGGTGGAAATCCAGGAAGACAGTCCTTCTGCCAGCCCGACATCTATCCAAGTTGAATTCACCGTAACAATAGCCACTCTCAGCTGCTCCATCAGGTGATCAAATTCTCCCATCCAATTACCTAAAAGATAACTAGACAATTGTTTAGACAAGTTAGCAGCATGGGTAAAATTCTCATACTGTACGCTGGTAATACACAGCCCTTGGAACTTCCATTCACAGCCAAGCTGAGCCAGCTGCCACAAGACATCAACTTGCTCTTGAACTAAATCAATCCTTTGATTGTCAATCATCAATCCTCCTTTCAACTGAGCAGCGGAATTCTGCTGTAAATCTAATGCTTATGCTGTGCCAGCTGAAAGATCATTCAAAACTTGTGCAGTTTGCACCGTGTGGCTCATGGCAATGGCAGCCGTGGTGGTGCTAACAGCCACTAAGGAAATGGCTGCAACTATGGCAGCAGTTATTCCAAAATCTCTCTTAGGTCTAAAAAGCGACATGGCATTCGGAGCCACTACAGGAACTGGTATCCATCTAGGCAAGCATGCTACAACAGCAAATCTAAACTCACTAGCATTCCAGCATTGAGAATAAAAGCAATTGTCACTAGAACAAGTGCTGAAAGCAAACCAACTTACACTAAACATAAAAGGAGGAATAACACACACAGGTGTAGGCTCATATTTAATAAGAGAATAATTCTTAGCTATTAAGCAACTATCTCCTATAGCTCGAGGATAACTAGTGAAATTGCATGTAAAATTTCCTAATCCAAAAAATCCTCCCTTAATCATAAGTAAAGCTTCAGCATGTAAACAACTACCATTAACCCTGCATAAAAGCCAATTATCAAAAGGATTCACACTCATCCTCATCTGGTTATGATTCTTACTAACCCTCAATCCAGGGGAAAAGATAAAATCCTTACTATCATCCACCCAAACTGCTTTATGTGATTGACATCCTGTCCAAGGCCACATTCCACCCTATTGTTGCCCAAACAAAAGGGAGCCCACTTTGGCTGAGAAAGGGGAAATTCCACCTGAGAAAGAGGTAATTCAGTCGCCCCCATTCCAGGAACAAGGCCATAAATCCAAGTAGCATTAGCTGTAACTGAACAACTTCCTGTCTTAACATAAAATTGACCAAACCATCCAGTCTGAAACATGGACAGAGGAATGCAAGGAGAAAATTAAATGGTACTATTCCAATCAGCATCAAAACATAAAGTTCCTTCTAAAGCAAAAGTTCTATTTTCTCCCAAAGGGGCTATTTCTGCATCTAAAGGATAATAGGGAATGTCAAGAGACTTATTGGTAGTAAAAAGATGTGGAAAAAGCTGAGCATCATGCCGAACCGGCATTGGTTTGGGAAACACCGACAGAATTCCCCATCTTGATTCCATCATTACTATGTGGCTCAGCAAAAGCATCATCAGGATCAGCAGCAACATCCGTTCGCTGTTCCTCGCCATCTTTCTTTTCACTTGAAACTCTTCTGGTCAGGCGTTCTGGAACCCACACTGAATCTTGCTGATCCTGGGGAAAAACACAAACAGAACCTTGTGCCCATGTCAGCACGGGATCAGGCCCTTGCCAGAGGCCTGTCAAGATGTCCTTCCATTTTACCATGCCTTTACAGGCACCATGAGGTGCAGCATGTCTATCCACTGCAGAATGCCCATGAGCATCCAAATTCAAAAAATTAAGAGTAAATAAAGCTAAGGAAAGTCTCTTTTTTGGGGTACGGCCATGGCCAATTCCCCCTGTTTGTTTTAATAAACATGCCTTCAAGGTGTGATGGGCGCGTTCCACAACACCCTATCCTTAAGGATTATAAGGCAATCCATGATTAAGTTGTACTTCCATTTGTTGACAAAAAGAAGAGAATTGTCGACCTGTGTAAGCTGGGCCATTATCAGTCTTTAACTGAAGAGGCTTACCCCATGAAGCCCATGCTTCAAGGCAATGTGCAATAACATTACGTCCTTTTTCACCAGACATAGCAGTAGCATGTATGATACCCAAATAGGTATCCACTGACACATGTACATACTTAAGCGTGCCAAATTCTGATATATGAGTCACATCCATTTGCCAGATTTTCATGGGTAAGAGACCACGGGGATTTACTTCCAAGCTAGGTGGATTCAGAAAAGTAACACACTGTTGACAGTCTAAAACTATTTGTCTGGCATCAGCTCTGGACAAGGAGAACTTCTGCTGCAAAGTCTTAGAATTGACATGAAAAGACTGATGAATTGGTCTTGCATTGCCAAGGGCAGAAACAGGAAAGAACCATGGTTGTCTAGTGGCTAGATCTACTACTGCATTGCCCTCACTTAGAGGTCCAGGCAATCCAGAGTGAGCTCGAATATGCTGGGGAAAAAACTGTGCATGTCTTGCTAGAATCAAATTCTGAAACTGTTGAAATAAGGCACTGATAGTACCAGTAGGCTTAATAGGTCCAGCTACTTCTAAAAGTTTGAGTGCATTAACCACATAAACAGAATCAGAAATCAAATTAAAGGCAAAATGGCTGGCTTTAAACACTTCAACCACAATCTGTAATTCCACTGTTTGAGGTGAGTTAGGTGAAAATTGAAACTGTACAGGCTGTTGGTTGTGGACCATATAAGCTCCTCATCCTGTTTTAGAACCATCTATAAAAATATTCACAGCTCTAGCTATGGGCTGAGATGCAGTGGCTTTTGGAAAGACCACCGGGTGTTCCTTAAAGAATGTCATTAGTGGATGTTGAGGATAATGATTATCAATGTGTCCAAGAAAACTGCATCATAAAATGGCCCACTCATCAATGGTGGAACACAAGATAGATATTTGAAAAGCAGTATAAGGAACAATAATAGCCACTGGAACTACGCCAAAAAACTGAATGGATTGTTGGATGCCAAGTAAAGCCAAAGTTGTGACTGCAGTTGGATAATGCTCAATGGATTTTGCAGGTGAAATCTTAGGATGGATCCATAACAATGGACCTTTCTGTCATAACAGTCCTGTAGGCTGTCGCATGGTAGAAAGAATGCACATAATAATGTCTTGATCTTCCTCAATTCTTTTTAAACTCGCTTGCTGCAATCTCTGTTCCACAAGTCTAAGAGTGCCTCTAGCGGCATCATCCAACTGTCTAGGTGAATCCAAGGCAGAATCGCCTTGCAATATAGCATACAATGGTTTGAGTTCATAGTTAGCCAATTGTAAGTATCCTCTTATCCAATTAATATCTCCTAACAATTTTTGAAAATCATTCAAATTCTTTAACTCATCTTTTCTAATTTCTAACTTCTGAGGAAT
>PVIH01024167.1:0-23336 GCA_004025045.1 Sigmodon hispidus
ATCGATGAGTAAGGAAAGAGAAGACTGATGGGATATAAAAAACACAGAGAACTGCAACATGGGAACCACATGTGCTGAGGGCTTTTACCCGTGCATCCTGAGATGGGAGTCTGAACACAGCACGGAGAATGTATGCATATGAGATGCCAATAAGGACCAGGTTCAAAAGAAAGAGAGAGACCACAAAAAGGCCATACACCATATTGACATGGATGCTTCCACAGGACAATTTTGCAATGCCCATGTGTTCACAGTAGGAATGTGCTATTATATGAGCTTGACAAAAGGGTAGGCGGTAAATGAGATAGATGATTGGACATATAAACAAGGTTGGACGGATTACCACACACATACTGATGCCCATCAGCACCCGAGATGACAACATGGTTGTGTAGTGTAGTGGAAAACAGATGGCTACATAACGGTCAAAAGCCATGGCCATGAGTACCTCAGCCTCCATGCCAGTGAAGGCATGGATCAAAAACATCTGAGTCACACAACTACCAAAGTTTATTTCATGTGCATCAAACCAAAATATGCCAAGCATACGTGGCACAGAGGCTGTAGAAAGAGCAAGATCAACTGAAGAAAGTATGGCCAGAAAGTAGAACATGGGCTCTCGGAGAGAATGTTCTGTCTTGATAACTACCAGAATAGTGGTATTTCCCATTAGTGCTACAAGATAAATACAGCAGAAAGGCAGAGAGATCCAGGCATGGATTTCCTCCAGACCTGGGATCCCAATTAGGAAAAATGTGTCTGGGTGCGAAATGCTCCTGTTGTGGGTTGTCATGCTGCACTAGTCATATGAGGTGAAGCTCTTCCTCCTGTTGTGAAAAAAAAATGAGGGAAACACATACACATAACACACACACAAACACACACACACAAACACACATAGGGGACAGACAGAGACATACACACAGAGAACAAAAAATAAGAAGATGATAAGGAGGCAGGGTGGATGGGGGTTACTACAATTGACTTGAACTCACTGTTACCATGAAATACAGCCTATTTCAGCAGGTTGTGACCTCACTCATCTCTTCATCCATTTGAATAATTCTGATTATGTTCATACTGCATATAATCATTTACCTCTGTGCATAGACAGTACGGCAAATAATGAAGAAATGCAATAATTAGACCTTTCTTCTTCCTTTTAGAAACATTACAGAGTGTGATTTTATTTTTGGGAACACTCTCTGCTGCAGGATTTGGTATAGGTAAAAGGGAATACACTACATGAAGAGTTCATAAATGTAGTAAGCAAAGTATAATGAAGAATCATGAATTCAGACTTATAGGCAAGTTAAACTTCAGAATAGAGATTTTGACTTCTCAGTATGGACCATTATAGAGACACATGTGTGAAAACAGATTTTTGCCTGTACTTCTCAAATGTCTCTTCAAGTACTGTCTTATCTACTCACCAGACATCAGCAGCAGATTTGCTGTGGTCTTCTGGAAAACCTCAAATACCATAGGTTTTAAACTCTTTTCTAATAAGTACTGCCAAAGTACATTTATGTTGTGTTTCAAGTATTACATTAGGATTTTCCTAACAGTGCATTCTATTTTAACCTCTGTTTGAGACTCAGCTGTGGGACAGAATCCTCAGAGACAGCTTATGCAATCCTAGATCATACTCTGGAAACAGAAGAACAATTATGTAAAAAAGTACCCAAGAATAATTGGAGCTTAATTTTAATCTGTGTCATATGTAGGATTCACTATCATAAAATTCTAAAGATCAAATGAGATAACACAAGTAATGAAGCTAAAATAGTAACTAATAGGTATAAAACTTGCTTGTGTGTATGTGTGTATGCATATGTGTGTGTATGTTTATGTACACATGCCTGTGAAATTCAGGATGAACATATCATGCTATAAAAGTTTGCTATTTCTATTTTTTATTTTATTCTAGATAAATGTAGAAATGTAATTATAATACTTGGACATCTCACTGATACCAAATGACTACAGTAGAAATGCCTTCGTATTCAGCTTCATAAAATTGCTATATTTGCACTAACTTTTATTAATTGACACTCATAAACAGATTTAATCTCATTTTCCTAATAAATAAACACAATTTTAATGAAGGTGGTAATATTTTGTTTGTGCTCTAACACTTAAAGCTTACTTAAAGATCAGAGGACAGTGCTAGCCACTAGTTAACCACAAAGATCAGGCAGTGGAGGCACACACCTTTAATCCCAGCACTTAGAATCTCATAGCTTGGATCCCAGTGCTTGGGAGACACAAGCCTGTAATCCTAGTACTAGGAAAGTGGAGACAGAAATTGATAGAGCTGGACAGAGAGAGGAATATGAAATGGAAGGAGACAGTAGTTCACCCCTTTTGATCTGAGAAGTCATGGAGGTAAGAGGTAGCTGTGGCTTGTTACTTTGTCTCTCTACTATTCGTCATTTACCCTAATATCTGGCTCCCAATTTTTATAAATAAAAACTAATTACAATTTGAGTTAAAAACAGTTTAAAAAGATAAATTTGCTACCTGTCTCCATGTTCATATTTGATCATTTCTTTTCTTCTTCTTCTTCTTCTTCTTCTTCTTCTTCTTCTTCTTCTTCTTCTTCTTCTTCTTCTTCATTATTGTTTGGTGATTTTACATCATGTATCCTATCAAACTGAGTTATCAGTCCTCTCAGTTTCATACCCACTCTTTGATCTCCCCATTTTAAAAAGAAACACCCATTCATGCTATTCATTTACATACTGGAGCATAACTAAAATTCTTGTGGCCAGCTCCTTAAAGAAAACAAGTCCTACCTCACCCACACTCCTGCCAGAGACCATCAATGTGGAAGTGAAGTACTGTGTCAATCAACTATGTTCTACCCTTGAGCTCTAATATACAATGATATCTTTTTTTTTTTTTAAGTCCACTAATGAGTGAGTTCATCCCCTGCTTATCTTTCTGGGTTTGAGATACCTCACTCAGGAGGATAATTTCCAATTCCCTCCATTTGCCAGTGAATTTTAGGATATCATTTTTTCTCACTGCTGAGTAGTACTCCATTGTGTAGATGTACCAAAGTTTATTAATACATATTTCAGTTGAGGGGCATCTAGATTGTTTCCAGGTTCTTGCTATTATGAATAATGCTGCTATGAACATAGTTGAACTAATGCTTTTGGGGTTCAAATGTACATCCTCAGGGAATATGCTTAAAATTAGTATTACTGGATCATTGGGGAAATTGATTCCCAGTCTTCTGAGAAATCTCCATACTGCATTCCAGAGTGGCTGGACAAGTTACACTCCCCTCAACAATGGAGGAGTGTTCTCCTTGATCCGCATACTCTCCAGCATAGGCTACCATCTTTGTTTTTAATCTTAGCCATTCTGACAGGTGTAAGGTGGTTGTTTTGATCATTTCTATGTTGCAATTAACCTCCCTACATGGTCAGAGCTCACACAGTTTTCTCTAAATTCTAGCCTATTGAATCTCCCTAGTCCACCATATTCATGCACTTCCACAACTTGTTCCTACATTTAGTGCCCTGTAATAGTCTAGTCACAATTATATACACTATAACACATTTCTAGGTTTCAGTCAGGATACTAACTCTAGCTATCAACCCTAAAGCATACAGACCCTTTCCATGTCACATCCACTCTCTCTACCAAAGCAGGTCTACACCTATGCTTTCAAGTTCCAACTAGGAAGCACATCCTACACTCTAACTAAATTCTCTCTGGCCACCTTTATCCCACAAATACCATACCCAGCCCCTAAGCATAACCCACCTGTATGTACATTCTCTGTTCTGTCCCCACATACCCTGTATAATTCTGATTTAGAACTAACAAAAAATGTCCACATATCCAGATATTATTGTTTGATAGCAAACTATGTGAAAAATCAAGCAACTAACTTCTCTGCAAAGTCTACCAGTCTATAGAAATGCTAGGAAATGATAATTACTTAGATGTACCCCAGGATGCAGAATGTAAAAGAAGAATCATAAACTTTGTCAAAGAATTCAAGGAAATAAAAAAAAACCCAAACATTTCAATGAAACAAAGAAGAGAGAACATGAAGAGATTAATGCCTGAGAGATGCCCAGGAAAATACAAACATGGGGCTAGTAGACACGACAAAGACAATCCAGAATTTGAGAATGAAATTCAATAAGGCGATAGAAACAGTGAATATGATTCTAGATGAAATAAATATAGTTCAAGAATTCAACTAGAAAACTCAAAGGAAAACTATGCAATGGATCAAGGAAAATATAAAATAACACATGTAAAAATAGAGAATTTAACAAAACAAATTTTAAAACACAGGATAGACTATCTCAGAAATGTAGGACACAGAAATAAAATTGAAACTTTGAACTGACATAGATAATAGAGAAGAATCCAAAGTCATTGCCATAAACCAGGTCCTCAACATGATTATAGGAGATAACTGCCCTTAAACTAAGGAAAAAGCAGCCCAAACTTTACACACAGAACACCAAATAAACAGGACCAGAAAGAAAAATCCCTCCAGCTTATTGTAGTTAACACACTAAGTATTCAGAAACATAAGATATAAATATGTATACATGCCAGACCAAACCTAGAGAAAATACCAGAAGCATTATTTCAGGCTGAAGAGAGGAATGGGCACAGAAAGACTATGGATTAAGTATGAGGTCTTTATATTATCAAAATACAAAGTACTACTGAGATATAAATACCACTAACAAAATTTAATAGCATGATCATTTCAGTAACATGGATATTTCAGTAATAAATCTAAATAGAAATTTCCTCAGTTCTCTGATAAAAAGACAGTGATTTATTGGATCAGAAAACAAAATCCTGCCAGGAGGTAGAGGCACTGGCCCTTAAGGAGGTAACAGCAGGTAGATCTTGGTGAGTCAAAGGCAAGGCTGGTTTATAGAGTGAGTTCTGGGATAACCGGCAACACAGAGAAACCGTGTCTCAATGACCCACAAAGAAACAAAATCCTTCAACCTGTTGTCTTTAAGAAACACATACATCTTAGCTGTCTTTATTTTCAACCTTTTAGGCAGCCTATATTTCATAGCACTTAAACAGGACAATTGTCAAAGCATATGTCTTTTCATAAGTGCATTATTCTTAAAAAACAAAACAAAACAAAAAAAAAAAACCAAAAACCTTAAAACATGAGAGTGAGAAAAGTAGGAACAAAAAGCCAAAAAGCTAAGGTTAAAACATTCTGTGAACATAAAAATCAGTGCAAGGAATTCTAACAAATGGGCTGCCAGTCATCATAATTTGAAGTGGCTAAAATATTATCTCAAAAGGAAGTAGAAACAAAAACAAACAAACAAAATAAAGAAAAACCAAAATAAACAGAAGACCAACAAGACAACCAAAATGAAACAATGAAGTCCATAAAGATACCATACATTTCATTATATATTAATACAATCTTTTGTATGATAGATCATAATTGAAGTAATAGGAGTTACGTATCTTTTTTTCTTTTTCTTTATTTATTTTGTATTTATCAAGAAAAACAGTGAATTGAATTTAAAATGCTGAGAAGTTAACAATAAGTATAAAGAAAATAAAAATCATAAGAATGACTTATCAAGGGTGATAATGCAAATAATTTGCTACACATAAAACTACTTGATGTTCAGCTTTCCCTCTGATCTTTTTTTTTTCTATCACTGTATATCCTTATTCAAGGTCCCTTCCTCCTCCTGCCACATCAGGTCATTTTTTCTTCTCCACAACTCCCCATCCCTCCCTGGGCAGGCAGCAGACAGTCCCATGGTCCCACTGACCCAATAATGCTTAGTTCAGTCTCCACCCCCGGCAAATCTAGTTTTGTCCCCCCTCCCTCAAGAGTGAGTCAAGTGTTCCTATAGTTGGAGTGGGATCTGAAGGGTCAGTCCAGGGTGTTTCTGATCCCAAGCTGTTCAGTGGTTGTGGTTTGCAGCTTGGGCATGCTTGGCTTTTTTGTTGTTTTTTTGTTTAGAGTCCACTAATGAGTGAGTACATCCCCTGCTTATCTTTCTGAGTTTTTGATACGTCGCTCAGGAGAATATTCTCCAAATCCATCCATTTGCCTGCAAATTTTAGGATATCATTTTTTCTTACTGCTGAGTAGTATTCCATTGTGTAGATGTACCACAGTTTGTTAATCCATTCTTCAGTTGAGGGACATCTACGTTGCTTCCACGTTCTTGCTATTACAAATAATGCTGCTTTGAACATAGTTGAGCTAATACCTTTGGAGTGTGAATGTGCATCTTTAGGGTATACACCCAGAAGTGGTATTGCTGTGTCCTTGGGGAGATTGATTCTCAATTTTCTGAGAAACCGCCATATTGCATTCCAAAGTGGCTGAACAAGCTTACACTCCCAACAACAATGGAGTAGTGTTCCCCTTGATCTGCATCCTCTCCAACATAAACTGTCATCTGTGCCTTTTATCTTAGCCAAACTAACAGATGTTAGGTGGTTCTCAAAGTTGTTTTGATTTGCATTTCTCTGATGGCTAAAGATAATGAGCACTTTTTCAGGTAGCTTTCAGCCATTTGTAATTCCTCTGCTGAGAATTCCCTTTATAGATCTGAACCCCATTTTTTGATTGGGTTATTCAAGGTTTTGGGATCTAGATTCTTGAGCTCTTTATATATCTTAGAGATCAGTCCTCTATCACTTGTAGGGTTGGTGAAAATCTTTTCCCATTCTGTAGGCTGTCGTTTGGTCCTATTGACAGTGTCCTTGGCTTTGCAGAAGCTTCTTAGCTTCAGGAGATCCCACTTATTGATTGTTGGTCTTAGTGTCTGTGTCACTGGTGTTATATTTAGGAAGTGGTCGCCTGTGCCTATTCGTAGAAGTATACTTCCCACTTTCTTTTCTATCAAGCTGAAAGTGGCTGGGTTTAAGTTGAGGTCTTTGATCCACTTGAATTTGAGTTTTGTGCAGGGTGACAGGTTCAGATCTATTTGCATTTTTCTACACACTTCCATCCAGCTATGCCAACATCATTTGTTAAATATACTATCTATTTTCCATTGAATGTTTTGGGCCTCTTTGTCAAAGATCAGGTGTTCATAGGTTTTTCGTTAATGTCTGGATCCTCAATTCTATTCCATTGATCCACAAGTCTGTTTTTATGCTAGTACTAGGCTGCTTTTATTACTGTAGCTCTATAGTATAAGTTTAAGTCAGGGATGTTGATACCTCCTGAGGTTCTTTTGTTGAGTAAAATTGTTTTGGCAATCCTGGCTTTCCTGTTATTCCAGATGAAATTGAGTATTGTTCTTTTAAGGTCAAAAAAATATTGTGTTGGGATTTTGATGGGCAGTGCATTGAATCTGTAGATTGTCTTTGGTAGAATTGCCATTTTTACTATGTTGATCCTACCAATCCTGGAACATGGGAGAGCTTTCCATTTTCTGATATCCTCTTCAATTTCTTTCTTCAGTGATTTAAAATTTTTGTCAAATAGGTCTGTTACTTCTTTGGTTATAGTTACTCCAAGATATTTAATACTATTTGCAGCTATTATGAAGGGTAATGTTTCCCTTATTTCTTTTTCAGCTCTTCTATCTTTAATGTATAGAAGGGCTACTGATTTCTTTGAGTTAATCTTGTATCCTGTTACATTACTGAAGTTTTTTATCAGCTGTAGCAGTTTCTTGGTAGAATTTTGTGGGTCACTTATGTATACAATAACATCATCTGCAAATAGAGATAGTTTCACTTCTCTTTTCCAATTTGTATTCCCTTAATCTCTTTTCGTTCCCTTATTGCTTTAGCTAAAACTTCGAGAACTATATTGAATAGATAAGGGGAGAGTGGAGATCCTTATCTGGTTCCTGATTTTAGTGGGATTGCTTTGAGTTTTTCTCCCTTAAGTTTGATATTGGCTGTCAGCTTCTTGTAAATCGCCTTTATTATATTTAGGTATTCTCCCTGTATTCCTTATCTCCCTAGAGCTTTAATCATAAAGGAGTGTTGGATTTTGTCAAAGGCTTTTTCAGCATCTTAGGACATGATCATGGATATGTCCATGTGGTTTTGTTTCTTTAGTTTGTTTATATGATGGATAATATTTACAGTTTTTCATATGTTAAACAAGTCCTGCATTTCTGGGATGAAGCCTACTTGGTCATGGTGGATGATATCTTTTTTTTTTTTTTTTAAGTTTGCTATACATATATTTACTTTGTATTCAGCTTTCCCTCTGAATTTTTTTTTCCATTGTTCTATATCCTTATTCAAGGTCCCTTCCCCCTCCTGCCACATTAGGTTATTTTTTCTTCTCCACAACTCCCCATCCCTCCCTGGGCAGGCAGCAGACAGTCCTATGGTCCCACTGACCCAATAATGCTTAGTTCAGTCTCCACTCCTGGCAAATCTAGTTTTGTCCCATCTCCCTCAAGAGTGAGTCAGGTGTTCCTATAGTTGGAGTGGGATCTGAAGGGTCAGTCCAGGGTGTTTCTGATCCCAAGCTGTTCAGTGGTTGTGGTTTGCAGCTTGGGCATGCTTGGCTGTTTTTCTTGTTTGTTTGTTTAGAGACCACTAATGAGTGAGTACATCCCCTGCTTATCTTTCTGAGTTTGTGATACCTCGCTCAAGAGGATATTCTCCAAATCCATCCATTTTCCTGTGAATTTTAGGATATCATTTTTTTCTTATTGCTGAGTAGTATTCCATTGTGTAGATGTACCACAGTTTGTTAATCCATTCTTCAGTTGAGGGACAACTAGGTTGTTTCCAGTTTCTTGCTATTACAAATAATGCTGCTATGAACATAATTGAGCTAATACCTCTGGAGTGTGAATGTGCCTCTTTAGGGTATACACCCAGAAGTGGTATTGCTGGGTGAATGGAAAAAAAGACAGTATATTTAACAAATGGTGTTGACATAGCTGGATGGAAGTGTGTAGAAAAATGCAAATAGATCCGAGCCTGTCACCCTGCACAAAACTCAAATCCAAGTGGATCAAAGACCTCAGCTTAAACCCAGCCACTTTCAGCTTGATAGAAAAGAAAGTGGTAAATACAATTCTACAAATTGGTGCAGGTGACCACTTTCTAAATATGACACCAGTAGCACAGACACTAAGGCCAACAATCAATAAGTGGGATCTCCTGAAGCTAAGAAGCTTCTGCAAAGCAAAGGACACTGTCAATAGGACCAAACGACAGCCTACAGAATGGGAAAAGATTTTCACCAACCCTACAAGTGATAGAGGACTGATCTCTAAGATATATAAAGAGCTCAAGAATCTAGATCCCAAAACCTTGAATAACCCAATCAAAAAAATGGGGTTCAGATCTATAAAGGGAATTCTCAGCAGAGGAATTACAAATGGCTGAAAGCCACCTGAAAAAGTGCTCTTCATCTTTAGCCATCAGAGAAATGCAAATCAAAACAACTTTGAGATACCACCTAACACCTGTTAGATTGGCTAAGATAAAAGGCACAGATGACAGCCTGTGTTGGAGAGGATGTGGATCAAGGGGAACAGTCCTCCATTGTTGTTGGGAATGTAAGCTTGTTCAGCCACTTTGGAATGCAATATGGCAGTTTCTCAGAAAAAAAAAGAAGTTGGATGATATCTTTTATACATAGTTATATGCGGTTTGCCAAAATTTGGTTGAGAATTTTTGCATCGATACTCATGAGGGAAATTGGTCTGTAGTTCTCCTGCTTTGTTGTGTCTTTGAGTGGCTTGGGTATTAGGGTGATTGTGGCCTCATAAAATAAATTTGCAATAGTCCTTCAGTTTCTACTGTGTGAAATAATTTGAGGAGTAAAGGTAGTAATTCTTTGAATGTCTGGTAAAATTTGGCACTGATACCATCTGGACCAGGGCTTTTATTTTTGGAGAAGTTTTTAAAGACAGCTTCAATTTCCTTAAGGGTTATAGGCCTGTTTAGGTAATTAATCTGATCTTCATTTTATTTTGGTAGATGGTACCTGTCCAGGAAGCTGTCCATTTCTTCTAGGTTTTCCATTTTTGTGGAATATAGATTTTCAAAATATGATCTGATAATTCTTTGTATTTCCTGGGGGTCTGTTGTTATGTCCCCCTTTTAATTTCTGATTTTGTTGATTTGAATACTCTCTGTTTTTTGATTAGTTTGGCTAAGGGCTTATCTATCTTGTTAACTTTCTCAAAGAACCAAATGTTTGATTCATTGATTTTTTTGTATTGTTCTTTTTGTTTCAATTTTATTGATTTCACCTCTAAGTTTGATTATTTCCTGACATCTACTCCTTCTAGGTGAGTTTGCTTCTAATTGTTCTAAGGCTTTCAACTGAGCTGTTAGTTCTCTAGTGTGGGATTTTCTAGGTTTTTCATAGAGGCATCTAGTGCTATGAATTTCCCTTTTAAGACTGCTTACATTGTGTCCCACAAGTTTGCATATGTTGTGAATTCATTTTCATTAAATTCTAGGAAGACTTTGATTTCTTTCTCAATTTCTTCCTTAACCCAGAGATGGTTCAGCTGAGTGATGTTTAGTTTCCATGAGTTGGTAGGCTTTCTTTGGGTTTTGATGTTGATGAACTCTAACTTTAGGCCCTGGTGGTCCGATATGTTACAAGGGATTATTTCCGTTCTTTTGTATCTGTTGATATTTGCTTTATGACCAATTATGTGGTCAATTTTGGAGAAAGTTCCATGAGGAGCTGAGAAATATGTATATTCCTTTGCATTTGGGTGTAAGCTTCTGTAGATATATATTAAATCTATTTGCATCATAACCTCTTTTAAACTCCTTATTTCTCTGTTGAGTCTCTGTCTGGTTGATCTATTCAGGGTTGAAAGTGGGGTATTGGAGTCTCCCACTATTAGGGTGTACGAATTGATGTGGAATTCGAGCTTTAGCAGTGTTTCTTTTACACAAGTAGGTGCCCTTATATTAGGGGCATAAAAATTCAAGATTGAAATCTCCTCTTGACCAATTTTTCCTTTGATGAATAAGTAGTGACCATCTTGGTCCCTTTTAATTGCTTTTAGCTTAAAGTCTACTTTGTTAGATATTAAGATTGCAACCCCTGCTTGTTTCTTAGGACCATTTGACTGGAAAATCTTTTCCCAACCCTTTATTCTAAGCCTGTGTCTGTCTTGGGGGTTGAGGTGTGTTTCTTGTAGGCCACAGAAGGATGGCTTCTGTTGTTGGATCCATCTTGTTAGTGTATGACGTTTTATAGGAATGTTGAGTCCATTGATATTAAGGGAAATTAGTGACCATTGATTGATATTTCCTGCCATTTTTGGTGGTAACTTGTTTGTATTTCCTTTCTCTGGAGTATTCTTCTGTGGAATTATTGATTGTTTGTGATTTCGTGGGTGTATCTGGGGTCCTTAGGTTGAAGTTTTCCCTCTAATACTCTCTGTAGTGATGGGTTGGTAGATATATATTCTTTCAGTCTGACTTTGTAATGAAATGTCTTGTTTACTCCATCTATGGTGATTGATAATTTTGCAGGGTATAGTATTCTAGTTTGGCAGCCATGCTCTTTTAGCATCTGTAGAACTTCTGACCAAGCCCTTCTAGCTTTCATCATTTCCATTGAATTGTCAGGCATTATTCTGATGGGTCTGCCTTTATATGTGAGTTGGCCCTTTTCTTTTGCAGCTCTTAAAATTTTTCTTTGTTCTGTATGTTTTGTGGCTTGATTATAATGTGGGTGTGCTGATTTTTTGGGGGGATCATATCTATTTGGTGTTCTGTAAGCTTCTTGTATCTTTATAGGCATTTCCTTCTTCAGGTTAGGGAAGTATTCTTCTATGATTTTATTGAAAACATTATCTGTGCCTTTGAGCTGGTATTCTTCTCCTTCTTCTATTTCTATTACTCTCAAATTAGGTCTTTTCATGGTGTCCCAGATTTCCTGAATATTTTGAGTTATGGCTTTTTTAGTTTTACTATTTTCTTTGACTGATATATCTATTTGAGCTACTGAGTCTTCCACTTCAGAGATTCTATCTTCCATCTCTTGAACTCTGTTTGTTATGCTTGAATCTGTGGTTCCAGCTTTTTTCTTCAGATTTTCTATTTCCATCTTTGCCTCATTTTGTGCCTTTTTTATTGCTTCTATTTCAGCTTTTTGTTCCTGGCATGTTTCTTTCATAGATTTGTTCATCTCTTCCAATTTTTTGTTTGTATTTTCTTCTATTTCTTTAAGGCTATTTTTCATATCTTCTTTGAGAGCTTCGATGATAATCAAAAAGGAATTTTTGGTGTTGTTTCCTTCTGTTTCCACTTCATTGCTCAGTTCAGGTCTTGTATTTGTAGGATCGCCACTCTCTTCTGGAGTTACCATGTTGTTCTTTATATTATTATGTAAGTTTTTGCACTAGCATCCTCCCATGGCTTTAGTGGTTCACGATTAGGTGGCTCCTGGTCAGTTGTGGCACCTGGGCTTGTGTGCCTCCTGTGACCTCTTAGAAAAAGGTCTGCTCAATCACTGGTTCTGCACTGTGCAGGGGACTGAATTTCAAGTCTTCAATCTTTCTCTGTTTGACCAATTGGAGGCGGGGTGGTGGCCATGCAAACTCCCTCAGCAGCAGCTGGAGGGGACGGTGGCAGGCAGAGTTTATCTCTGCCTGCTCCAGAGTATGCTGGGACAAGCTCTGCAGACTGCACCCGGTCCAGGAACAAGAACCGAAGGGAGCTCAACTCTCCTTGGCAGGCATGCAGGCGCTCGGGCCTGCTGACCCCTCCTCACCTCTGGGCAGGATCTGAGTCTGCCCTTCTGGGTCCCCAGTCCTTATCTGTTCGCTTAGTTGGAGGTGGGTAGCTGTGCAAATTCCCTCAGCAGCAGCTGGGAGGACTGTGACAGGCAGAGTTTATAGCCGCCTGGTCCAGAGTGTTCTGGGACAAGCTCTGCTGGAGTTAGGTTTCTAAAACCTCATTAGGTAACTTGTACAAACAAGAAGCCTAAGTGATGACTACTCCAGACTTTCAAAAATAACTCAACCACTACGTCTGTGTTCTAGCACCAGCATGACGAGCAGCAAGTTATAGAGCCATACTAGAGTCTCCTTTCAAATAAATTTTCATTTATTTTCTTCATGTTTCTTTCTTATAATACTTAATTTTTTTCTTTTATTAAAAATACATTTTCCTAATACAATAAATCCTTATTACAGTTTCCCCCACAACCGTTATTTCTTGTTCCTTCCCACTTCACCTCCCATGACACCATTGCCCTAGCACATTTTGCAGATAGGACAGACTGTAGATCAAAGATTGTATGGCTAGGTTGGTGTTTATGTTTCTTTTGATAGGTTACAAAGTACCTTCCCTTACTAAAGACTGTGGAAAATAAGGAAGAAGGTTTTATGTAAGCACCAACTTGACTTCTCCACATTCACTGAGTTGTGTAGGTGACATCTTCAGCAATGGGATCCTGCTGTCAGCTTGTGAGAGCAACCTAATGGCCTGGATTTGGGGGAGGGATTTCCTTCAGACTGCTTTGGCCAACAACAACTCAGTTAGGCGTAACCCAGTATGCATACTGGATGCTTTGTTTAGTGAAAACAGGTGGACAAGTGACATTCCTTCTTTCCCATAATTTGGAGACATTTCACAGGATTGCCTTCATATATTTTAGGAAGTTTATTTTCCAGCATAATATTTTAATTTATTATTTGGTGATTTTGCATCATGAACCTCATCAAACTCAGTTATCAGTCTTCTCAGTTTCATACTCACTCTTATGATCTCCCCATATACAAAAAAAAAAAAAAGTATTCATGCTGCTCATTTAATTACTGGAGAATAATTAGACTCTCTGTGACCAGACCCTTAAAGAAAACGAGTCCTTCCTTACCCATACCCCTGCCAATGGCCGATAATGCAGAAGTAAAGCTGTGCCAATTTGCTATGTTTTAGCTTTGAGCTCTTGTGTACAATGACATACTGACATTTTTTTTTAAGTCCACTAATGAGTAAGTATACCCCCTGCTTATCTTTCTGGGTTTGAGATACCTCTCTCAGGAGGATGTTCAGAGCCTACTGTGGTATGATTTTAAGGCTCTATTAGAAACATGTTGCCCAGGATTCTATTGTATTTTGGGGAGCTGGTATCTCAGCATCTGGGATGGAGATTATTACATGTCTAGGAGCTGATTTCTAATTTTGTCTTTGTTGGATGAGGGTTGCGATTCTTAGTTTCTATTTCTTCCCTAGATTTTAGGACAGTGTTATACCTGTGTGTTGTCAGGTAGGAAATTTTTTGTGTGCCTAATATATATTGCTTAGGGGGCTCCAGTTAAAAGTGTTAATGAGTATTGGGAGATGATACTTAGGAAAAGGTAGTGCTAGGCATTTGAAGGGGTTAGCCAGAAGAAGACCAAACTGTTCAGCCAAGATCTGCTTATTTATTCTCCTTGTAATGAGAACAGACAGTGAAGAGAGGTAACCCCAGAAGGCTTGCTATAGCCCAGGAGACATAGCTGTTGGATATGGATGAACACAAGGAGACAGGAAGATCTACAGACAGCCAATGTGCTTCCCTAGTAGAAGTGGACTTTGAGTTATCAGGGAGTAACTTGCTGGAGTTGAGGGCTGGAATAAAGCAACAAATAGGAGGAAGTAAGTTAAGTGGAAAAGATATATATCACCCACAGATGTGGGGTAAAGGAGACAGAGAGGACTGCAGCAAGTGTTCTCATAGAGCTGAAGGGTGAGACTGGTGTTGGATTGGAGAAAAGGGGGAATCAGCGAAATTCTTCAGTTAGCTTACCTACTCACCTGGTCCACTCAGCCTATGTCCACAGGTAATGCTGCTGCTATCCAGTTTTGTTTTATTTTTTTTATTAATTTTATTGAAAATGTATTTTTTCATATAATATATTGTGATTATTGTTTTCTCTTCCCCAATTCCTTCCAGGATCTTCCCACAACCTTTCTTAGATTTAAAGGCACAACTATAGAGTACAATATTTACAAAAGAAATTTAATCAAATATGAACAAGAAAAATACATCACCATATTAATATATGACAGGATAAAATTTGAACTAAAACTAATCACAAGGGAAAAAAATGAATATATCATTCTAGTCAAGGGAAGACTTTTTCAAGAAGATATGTTGTCTGTCTGTGAGTTTGTTACTATACATTACTTTAGTACATTCTAGTCAGCACCACACCCACAGTCATAGATAAACTTCCTTTTGTAATCCCAGGAGGAACTTTATTTAGATATAAATTTCCTTCCCTTCTTTTCAAATTTTTTTCTCCCTCAAACCACTAAGTGCCGGAATTGCAAATACAGAACAATTTATACCCAGAAACATCTTGACTACTTCTGCTTGTACTTTATCTGATGAATTTATTCTCTCCATTAGGCACATGGAGATCTTCTGTCTTATTTTTTTTTAAAAAAGTTTATTATTATTAATTATTATTATTTATTTTTAGAAAATAAAGTCCTTTTTTTAATATATCCCCTTGCTCTCCCTTCCTTCCCCTCCCAACCCCTCCCTGTCTGCCTACAGCCTCCCTCCGCCCCATCCCCCCAACCCCTCCCCAAAAAGGGCAAGAAGTCCCAAGGTGGATGAACTCAGCATCCACTCCAGGCAGGTCCAATTTCCTCATCGTAATGTCTTATCTGGGTTAGGTGTTCCTCAGGGGAGAGTGGGCTCCGAAATGACAGTCCACACATAGAAACACATGTCTGATCTTCCCCTTAGAGGATCCACATACTGCCCATGTTAGTGGACAGCTGCCTATCCTTGGAGGGCCTAGTTCCTTTTCTTGAAGGTTCCTCAGTGGCTGTTCTTAATTCAGTGAACTCTTCAGAGCTCCAGCCGGCCATCACTCTGAGAGTTTTCCTCATAAACCCTATCCCCTTGCTCACATAGACTTTTCTCCCCTGTTCTCAGCTGGACCAGGAGTTCAGCCCTGTGTTCAGCCATGTGTCTCTGCCTCAGCCTCTATTTATTGTTGGATGTAAGTTCTGTGATGAGACTTGGAGTGTCTATTCATTTGATTATAGGGAAAATCTTATCAAGACAACACCCTCACTATTGGTTGGCGACCTAGGCAGGGACATCCTGTGAGTTCTTATAGGCAAACCCAGCACCTGGCCTTTTTCCAACTCCACATTGGCTTTCTTTATTAAGATCTGATTGCTTTTTTTTCTCCCTCCTTGCTACTTCTCTCACTCAGTCCTCCCCTTCTCTCAAAATTTGTTCCCACCTCTTCTTGTTTGCAACTCCTTATGCTCTCAATTAGCTAAGGAAATCTTCTCAATTTTCTCTTCTTAAGGGAATCCCTGGAAGTCTCTCTTAAGTTCCTTCTGATCCCAAGCTTTTCAGAAGTTGCCTTTTTCAGCTTGGATGTTCTTTGCTTTTTTTTTTTTTTTTCAGTAGGCTTATGGAAACTAAACACCACTCAACTGAACCCCCCCCCCCCCGGGTAAAGGAAGAAATTAAAAAAGAAATCAAAGACTTCTTCCTAGAATTTAATGAAAATGAATCCACAACATATTCAAATTTAGGGGACACAATGAAAGCAGTCATAAGAGGAAAATTCATAGCACTAGAAGCCTATATGAAAAGACTAGAGAAATCCCACACTAGAGAACTAACAGCACAGCTGAAATCCCTAGAACAATTAGAAGCAAACTCGTCTACAAGGAATAGGTAGCAGGAAATAATCAAACTTAGAGCTGAAATCAATACAATTGAAACAAAAAGAACAATACAAAGAATCAATGAATCAAAGAGTTGATTCTTTGAGAAAGTCAACAAGATAGATAAGTCCTTATCCAAACTAACCAAAAAGCAGAGAGAGAGAATCCACATCAACAAAATCAGAAATGAGAAGGGAGACATAACAACAGACCCCCAGGAAATCCAGAGAACCATCAGATCATACTTCAAAAATCTATACTCCACAAAAATGGAAAACATAGAAGAAATGGACAGCTTTCTGGACAGGTACAACTTACCAAAATTAAATCAAGATCAGATTAAAGGCCTAAACAGACCTATAACCCCAAAGGAAATGGAAGCTGTCATTAAATGTCTACCAAATTAAAAAAAAAAAGCCCAAGGTCCAAATGGTTTCAGTGTAGAATTCTACCAGACATTCAAAGAATAACTAATACCCATACTCAACAAACTGTTCCATACAGTAGAAAATGAAAGAATACTACCAAACTCTTTTTATGAGACCACAATTACCCTAATACCCAAGCCAGTCAAAGATGCAACAAACAAAAAGAATTACAGACCAGTTTCCCTCATGATCATTGATGCAAAAATTCTCAACAAAATTCTGATAAAGCGAATACAACAACATATAAAAAAAATTATCCACCATGATCAAGTAGGCTTCATCCTGGAGATGGAGGGATAGTTTAACAAATGAAAAAGTGTGAATGTCATCCATCATCTAAACAAATTGAAGGGGAAAAAAACCACATGATCATCTCAGTACATGAAGAAAAAGCCTTTGACAAAATACAACACTCCTTCATGATAAAAGTCCTGGAAATGTCAGCAATACAGGGAAAATACCTAAATATAATAAAGGCAATATACAGCAAGCTGACAGCCAACATCCAACTAAATGGACAAAAACTCAAAGCAATCCCACTAATCAGAAATAAGACAGGGTTGTCCTCTCTCTCCTTATCTTTTCAATATAGTTCTTGAAGGTTTAGCTAAAGTAATAAGAGAATGAAAGGAGATTTAGGGGATACAAATTGGAAAAGAAGTGAAACGATCTCTATTTGCAGTTGGTATGATTGTATATATAAATGACCCACAGAATTTTACCAGGGAACTCCTACAGCTCAAAAACACCTTCAGCAATGTAGTAGAATGCAAGATCAACTTTAAAAAAATCAATAGCCCTCCTATACACTCAAGATAAAAGGGCTGAAAAAGAAATAAGACACATCACCCTTCATAATACCTGCAAACAGCCTTAAATATCTTGATGCAACTTTAACCAAAGAAGTAGCAGGCCTCTTTGACAAAAACTTTAAGTCACTGAAGAAAGAAATTGAAGAGGATATCAGAAAATGGAAATACCTCTCATGCTCCTGCATAGGCAGGATCAAAATAGCAAAAACTGGAAATTTTACCAAAAATAATTTATAGATTGAATGCGTGCTCATCAAAATATCAACATGATTTTTTTACAGACTTTGAGAGAACAATACTCAACTTCATGTGGAATAACAGGAAACCCAGGATCTCCAAAACAATACTGGTCAATAAAAGAACTTCAGGAGTCATCACCTTCCCTGGCTTCAAGGTATACTATAGAGCTATAGTAATAAAAACACCCTGTTACTGGCATAAAAACAGACTTGTGGATGAATGGAATCAAATAGAAGACCCTGACATTTACCCACATACCTATGAACACCTGATCTTTGACAAAGAGGCAAAAATATCCAATGGAAAAAAAATATCTTCAACAAATTGTGTTTGCATAACTGAATGGTAGTTTGTAGAAAAATTCAAATAGATCCAAACCTATCAACCTGCACAAAACTTAAATCCAAGTGGATCAAAGTCCTCAATATAAACCCAGTGACACTGAACTTGATAGAAAAGAAAGTATACTTACGTATTAGTGGACTTTAGGCAAATGCAAGAAAAAAAATCTTCTGACTCTTTAAGAATGGATTAACAAACTGTGGTACATCTACACAATGGAGTACTACTTAGCAGTTAAAAAAAAAAGATATCCTAAAATATGCAGGCAAATGGATGGATTTGGAGAATATCCTCCTGAGGGAGGTATCACAAACCCAGTAAGAGAAGCATGGGGTGTACTTACTCATTATCAGACTCAAAACAAGCAAACAAACAAACAAGAAAAAAGCAAAGCATGCCCAAGCTGCAAACCACAACCACAGAACAGCTTGGGAATCAGAAACACCTTGCACTGACTCCTTGGATCCCACTCCCCCTAGAGGAACACCTAACTCACTTTTGAGGGAGGGGGAGAAAACTGGATCTTCCAGGAGTGGAGGCTGAACTAAGCAATATTGGGACAGTGGGACATTGGGACTTCCTACCGCCTGCGGTGGGGGGTGGGAATGGGGAGTTGTGAAGAAGAGAGAATGACCTGATGTGGTGGGAGGGGGAAGGGACCTTGAATAAGGATATACAAGGATAGAAAGTGTTACTTCTTTGTTCATAATAATAATGAAAAAAAATCACACACAAAAATGAATACCTGGAAAATAAAGCACTGCGTTTTGGGGACTATAAGATGTGTGCAGAGGAGAACAGAAGAGAGAAACAAACTGAATCAAATGTCCGAAAGACATTACATTTAAGTTATAAAATCAAAAATAAACTCAGAGAATTGCTTGTTAAGCCTGAGTTTCCCAAAGATGTAAAGAGTGGAAGGAGAACAGATTCCCAAGAGCTCTGTTTTGACCACCACATGCCACCTTAACAATTGGTGAAAACACGACAAAATAGTAAACACACATATACACAAAGTAAAATAAGTAAGAAAATAAGCCATCAATGAATATTTGGAGCTATAAATACATCTTAGGAAACAGATATAATTCTAGTATAGATAACATGAATAATGAAACTATATGGGTGTGTTATTAATATACAGTATTCCTCTATAATGTATATGAAGAATGCAAGTATTATTAATAAATTATAAAATTCCAAATTTTAGTTCATCGAGTTGCAGAGAAGAGTACAAAGATATTTCAAAAATATGTCAAATCCCTGAAAGAGTCTATAGGATATGGTAAAAGCACCAACTAACAGGAAAAAAATCAGGGAAGCTTCACTGAATATAACAAGTTTTCCACATTAATGCTTAGATGTTACATAATTCTCATCAATTGTTATTTCATATGACTCAATAATTTTCTATGCAATATGTTATGATGAATTATAAAAACAACATATTAAATACCATAATTTGGATCTAGACATCAGAGAAACACAATAAACCTACATTGGAATTCCATCTAATGTCAATCATAAGAGCAGATATTAAGACACAACAACAAAACCTGGCCAGGCTATGGATAAAGGGAAAGTCTCACACACTGAAGCTGAGAATATAAAGTAGTTAATCCAATATAAAGAGTATTTTTATCAAAAACTATAAATAATCTTTCATAGGACCCAGGTATAATATTCCTGGGCAGTCACCCAAGGAACTGTAGGTCAGTATAGCACAAATAATGTCATACTATTTGTACATCACACATACTAGTATTTATTACAACAATGTCCATAATAGGAAAATTGTGGACCCAATCCTGGTCTCCAACAGGAGACTAGAGAAGGAAAATGTGCTATATATGTAAGAGGAATATATCTAGTAAGGATGAAGGACATCATATGTATTTGCAGAATAATAAAATTATATGAAGATAACCATATAAGTGAATAAAAAAGTCAATACCTGAAGGACTAATATCAAAAGGTATTTTTTTCTCTTTGGTAGTTCCTAGATTATATATATACACCAAGTTATTTATGCATATAGGAAATCAAAGTAGCACCAGAGCAGTCTAGGGGATAAATAATAGGAAAGGAAGAGAAAGAGTAGGACCAGAGACTCTCCAGGGTTTACATTCACTACATACATGTATGACTACTTAAGAGTTCTTCTGAGACTAAAGCAATACTGCTGGGAATCAGGCTGCAGAGACTTGAAGTCTACTTGACCTCTTTGTCTCTAAACTTTGCTGTTAACTACGATGCTTTAAGTAACTGTATGTAGTTTTCTGATCTCCAATTTTTAAGCCCAAATGGTTTCTCTTTCTGACCCCATGGAGAATTCATACACTTCCTACCAATGGGAGTGAGAAGCATCTAAAAGTTTTCCATAATGAGTTGAGCTGGAAGAGCTATAAGTCATAAGAGAACAGTGCTTGCTCAAAGACTCACCTTGGTCCACCCAGAATGCCTAGTGAGGTACGGACTGCAAATTAATTTTCATTATTTTGTCATTGGAGACAGGAGTGAGGCTGTACTTAGAGCAGCTAGTTGTAAATTTCCTTGGTTTATGGTTCCTCTCAAGACTACATTGGCCATTTAAGTTATTCTCTGATTAATTTGATAGAAATTGAGAGGGGCCTATGATTTTCCCTAAGAATGAATGGTAATGGCTTTTCTGTGTACCCCAGAATGCTAGAAGATTGATGAAGGATGGAAATAAGCAATATCAGTGAAAACACTGAGTAGAGCTCGCACATCTATAATGTTTAAGCAATGTTTCTCCTTCTCAAAGCATTCTGGCATTAATTATGTCATTTTTATTTGCTAATGCCACTCAATATTGTTTTATGTATAATGTAGAGATTGAAGTTTTGTAATATGTTTTAAAATCACAGATTTGCAGCTTCATGATATAACAAATTTGAAAAAGCTAACTGTAATTATTTATTGTGACTTTTTAATAATATATTACCACTTTTTTGTATTGACCAGTATATGTTATGATTCATAAATGTCATTTTCTAGAGTTATCTATGTCATAAGTCAGATTATCAACCTCAAATATTAAATTGAGAATTAATTGGAATGACTACCACATAGCATCTAATGGATGCTCAATTCATATTGTTTCATATTATTCATGTTAAAAGGTGTGTCAGGGATTCGGGATTTACAAACATCATACATAATGTTTTTTTCTTCTCCAAAAGCATATCAAAATACCTGCTATGGTGGTGAGTTTTTCCATCAAGTAGTCAGGAAAAATACCCAAAGAGTTATAGAATTCAACTTTGTTAGAGAACAATCCTTCAACAAAATTTCAACACTTAGTGCTATAATCAAGAAATTGTCATGCAATATAGTTTGAGATTTTCTTCACTAGGTACAGTTTGTGATCATAAATAACTGCTTGTCTTAAAATTATATTGAAATTGTGTACTTTCTCTCTTGTCATTTTCTCTTTTCCCTATTGATTCATTACAAAAATGGCAAAAGAAAAGTATCATTTAAACCAATAATTTCTAACATATCAAGTGAGAAAATACTAACCAAATATAAAACACAATGAAACAAAAAGTTGAAAGCAGGTAAGGGCCATATCATAAGGACACCAGATTAATCATTAATTGTAGACTAATGTTTATTATATAAATCCCATATTTTGTTAACAATATTTAGTGTTAATCTGGCCATTCTGTGATTTCCATCATTTTCATTTTTAATTTTATGGTTTAAAGTAGAAAAACTCATTTTAAGTATAATTTTTGAACATTGCAATCTCTACAGTGTAGAAGTTTTCCCTCTATAATCCACCCTACTTTCTAATGGGAAAAGTGTTTGCATGGTGTAAAAGTAAGAATAAATAACAAAGGAGACGTTTTAAATATAGCCTTGAGTGTATGTGTGTTTCTTGTGATATTTTTTCTTTCTTTTTAAAAATTATAGCTTGTTTTTTTTTGTTTGTTTTCCTATTTACCTGTCTTCTTCCTAAAAAGAGAGACACAAAGGGCAGAGTGTAAAGGTGGGGAGTGAGAAAAATGGGGAGAAGTTGGAGGAGAGAATCCTAATCCAAAAATAATCATATTTTTCAATAAAAATATTAAAAGCACAAAAATATAAAATAAAATATACAAGACTTAATTTAAACAAAAATAAGAAGCTAAATAAAAGTGCATTGTTCTGCAGGTGCACACAGGAACTTAACCACAGAGCAGAAGAAGGGTGAGACTGAGAGAGTGTAGTTACCTTGTGTCGGATGGTTGTACTACGTGTTCCTGGTTGAGTAGGTGCATTGCAAACGGTTTATTAGAAAGAAAGTCTAAATGTGAGATTCCCTTCTTTATGACTTTTTAAAATAGGATCCTCAATTGTAACTCATCTACAGCAGTGGCAGGGATGGATCTAAAGGTTATACATAGAATGATAACCACCATTTCTGTTGCTAGCAACATCTTTATAGTGCCCCATAATTAGGTCAACTTATCACTGGAATTTGGAATGAGGATTCTAAAATCAGAGTCTGTGACTTGTTATTTAACAACTATTTAAATCTATGAAATTGGCTTAATCAATATTCAAAAATGAAATATGCATTTCAAAATATATGTATTGTTCTCAGGGAAAAAAATGGACTCATTACTATCTACTGAAAAAACATGAAAGTGTCAGATATCTTTACATAACTTTTTTTTTTCCTTTATTTTGTATTTATTAAAAAAAAACACAGTAAAAAGAATTTAAAATGTGGAAGAGTTAACAATAACTATATAGAGGATAAGAATGATAAGCATGGCTTATCAAGGGTAGACATACAAATAAGATTGCTACACCTATATTTTCTTTGTGTTCATCTTTCCCTCTGAATTTTTTTTTTTTTCATCCC
>PVIH01024168.1:0-23335 GCA_004025045.1 Sigmodon hispidus
AGAAAAATGACCAGATGTGTTGGGAGGGGGAAGAGACCTTGAATAAGGATATATAGGGAAAGCTGAACACAAAGAAAATATATGTGTAGCAATCTTATTTGTATTTCTACCCTTGATAAGCCATGCTTATGATTCTTATCCTCTGTATAGTTATTGTTAACTCTTCTGCATTTTAAATTCTTTTTACTGTTTTTTTTTCGATAAATACAAAATAAAGAAGGAAAAAAAAGAATTCAATACATGAAATAATAAACATAATGCTGCACATAGAATTCAAGACAAAAATGATACTTTTCATAGATGTAGGAAAGGCATTTGAAAATATTTGATACCATTTTATGATAAAATTACTAAAGAAAAAAACTGAAAAATATTTTACTCAATAAAGGTTATATATGAAAAAAAAGAAGCAATTCTTTTATTTTGGGAACCAGGCCAGTGGGATTGCTTGTTGGGTAAAATCACCTGTTGGCAAACCTTACTGACCAGAGGCGGGAGGATGGAGTTGACTCCTGCAAGTTTCATTCTGACCTTCACATGTGTACAATTACATGTATAATACAATAAATAATAACTTAACAGATAAATGTGAAAAAAACCACTCAGAACCAGTGCAAGTGGTAAATAACAGTGAGGTCAACAAAACCTAACATTTATTAATCATTTGCCATTCAGATAGTATCAATTTTTATATTAATTTCCTTCACTAAAATCTTTATGAAGAGATTTTTTTCATTTTCCTATAACCATCTTACAAAAAGAATATTTCAACTAAAATAGAAATTGAAAAGATGTCATTTCCAAGTAAAATTCAGTGATTTTGGATAACATTAGCAAGATGGCAGAATTAAAAACAGAATCTCCCTTTTATTATAAATAATTTATTGAACTCTAATAAATGAATAAATTTATTTCATGGAAAATTCATATAAATCTTTGTCAGGCTTCTATCTTCTTATAATGTTTTTCTTGTTACAATTCACAACAGTAGAAGGTGTTATAGAAGGTTTCCCTGGCTTGTTTGGGGCCGGAGGTTTGGACCTGGCCTGCGGTGGCTTTTTCCCCCCCAAAGAAATGAATCAGACACTTATATTACCTTCATACTGTTTGGCCTATGTCTTAAGCACATTACTAGCTAGCTCTTTCATCTTAGTTCACCCTATTTCTTGTAATCTACTAATCTACCCCCCACATGGCCCAGCTCGTGGCTCAGCTGTATTTCTTACATGTCTTTCTTCTTCAGGGGTCAGATGGAGACTGGCTAACTCCACCCTCCTTCTTCCTGCCTGTCCTCTGATCCTCCACCCACTTCCACAGCGCTCCACGTAGGCCAAACCAGTTACTTTATTTACATCATACAGAGAACATTTCCACCACAAGAAGGAAACTCAAAAGCTCTTAAATTTCTCTATAATTGGACTGTGTGTTAGGACTATTCGAGCTAATGACTCTCTTTTACCTGTTTTGGAGTAATAATCGAATCTGACATGTTCTAGATACTTGGAAGTCACCAAAACCAAATACTGTGGTTTGAATTAGCATACAGGCACTCACTATAACCTTTTCAGGTGGTCCTGAAGAAAGTAAATAAATAAAAATCCCAAACCAGACCTTCTCTGGGAAAGGAAAAAGACAGTATGTGTAATGTTTTAATATTTTTCTGGGAGGCTTCCAGAGGAAACTTTTTTCTTGCATGTATGAGTGCTGAAAAGTCTTATTGAGAAAACAGCTGTGGGGGTTGTTGATTAGCAGAGAGTTTTTGAGAGAATCCTAGAACTTTTAGACAAGTGGATTTAAGAGTCATTTTCCTCTCTGAAGTCCTGATAGAAGTGATTTTTTAAAAATATATCTTTTAAAAAATATTGCTTCAGAAATTGACCTTATTGCAATGGAAATAGATGACTTACATGATAGAGAACTCAAAGGTCATCAAAAGATGTCAAATAAGTTTGGGAGAACAATACACAAATAAAGTAAAAATTAAAATAAAATGAAGGTATAAATGAATACAAAAATATTTGGAGGAAATTACTTAGCAGGCAAATAATTTTGGGGGAAAGTGTGAGGACTGAAGGCCTATGTGTAATCACAGTATGCAAAAGGTAGAGACAGGAAATCCCCAAAGAGAGTTTGTAGCTACACTACTTGAAACAGTGAGCTTTTGTTCAATGAGGCAATGTGTTTTGTTCAATGTGTCTCAATATCTAAGACAGACAATGATCCAGGAAGTCACCTTGCAGCAATGTTGGGCCTCCACACACATATGCATGGGCACCTATACATATATGAAGACATATACATGAATATATACCACATACCTATATATATGTGAAATGAAAATAAATGTTGAAAACAAGATTATACAAAATTCTTGGGTGTGAAGGATACAGAAAATTCCACTAGAGGATGTAATAGTAATTAGCTCAGATAAAAGAATCTGAAAAATTTCTGGGCAGTGATATCATGATCTCAAGAGTACCATGAGATATAAAGCAAATACTGACCAAATGGAACTGAGACATAGCAGTGCACAATAGTAAAGAACTTCTTTCTGTCACTTGAAATGAGAATTACAGGATCCAGAGAGAAAGATCAAGGGTACAGCAGGGATTGACCAGGGAGAATAAGAAATAGGCAAAGAAGATCCTTTCCTTTAACAACAGCAGATCACACTGTTTTCTCAAGTGCACATAAGCAGTGTTTTTTTTTTTTTTGGCTGATTAAATTTTATTTCAAAGCTAAAATATCTTTTTTTTTTCTTCTTTATTTTGTATTTATCAAAAAAAAAAAACAGTAAAAAGAATTTTAAAAAAAAATGCCAAAGAGTTAACAATAACTATACAGAGGATAAAAGCAGTTTAAGGTGAATGATATTATAGAAAATGGTTTTTATACATTGTAATATTAAGTTAGAGATTAGTGGCAGAAAGAAAATTGAAATACATGAGTTCCTATAAGCATACAACCTACTGAAACTGAGTAAGAAAGAAACAGGATAGTTCAACAGTCCAATAACTTTAACAGGAAGAATGTAAATCAATAATGAAAACTCTCCCAAAGACAACAGAAAGCTCAAGACACAGTGGCTTTATTTATGAATCAAACCAGAAATGAAAAATAACAATTTCTCAAACTCTTTCATGTATTTGAAGAGAAAGAGATAATTCCAAAGTCATTGTATTAAGCCAGCATTAATGAGATAGCAAAATTTAATAAAGATACTATAGCAGATTTCTAGAACAAATGCTTAGATAAATATATTGACATAAAATTCAATATATTAGTAACGTAAATTGAGCATTGTATTAATAAAGTATTATGTGCTGTGGTTAACTGGGATTATTAACTGAGATGATTTAACATAAAAATTAATGTGATGTGCTACACACATTATAGAAGAAAGGATAAAACAGCATCACTTTAATAGATTTAGGGAAAATACAGAGAGTATTCAGTACCTTTTCATGATTGAAAACTCCCAACAAACTCAGAAAATATGAAAATTATTTCAACATTACATAGGTCAAGTGTGGAAAATTCATGATTTGGTCATATGTAATGGTGAAAGCTGCGAAGATCAGAAATAAGACAAAATGTCAACAATCACCACTTCTATATTATATAAATATGATATTGAAAGTCCTAGGCATATTAATTCACAAAGAAAAACAAAAATGTAGATAAGGCAGAGACAGGTAGAATGATCTGTATTTGCTAATTATACAACATGAGACAAATACTAAAGAGGCCACAATGAAAAGAGTACCAAGACAAGACAAAAGTCCACTAGACTCCATAGGAAAACTCACTGTAAGTACAACATATAAAATCAGCATTAAAAGACAGTCACATTTCTATATGCTAACAACAAATTATTTCTATTTACAGTAGTATCAAAATGAACAAATTGCTTGGAGAAAAATTTAAGTAACTAAAAGATCATACGATCTTGTTGTAGTTTGCTTTGTTTCTAGGATAAAACATGGACCAAAACCAACCTGGAAAAGAAAGACTTTATTTCAGCTTTATCTTCAGTTCATAGCTGAGGGAATCCAGGCCAAGAATTCAAGCAGGAACCTGGAGGCAGATGAAGCAGAGACCATGGAGGAAAGATGGGTATAGGCTTGCTCTCCATGGTTTGGTCATTCACCTTTCTTATGGAGCCCAGGCCTGTCTTCTCAAGGATGACACTGCCTGCTGTGGGCTGTGTCTTCATACTCCAATTTTACATAGATATGTTCACAGACTGGTCTAACGGAAGCAATTTCTTAATTTCTTAACCTTTTCCCAAGAACTCAGTTTGCCCAGTTTTGCTATGCAGCCTTTGGAACAATTCCAATATTGTGTATTGGCCTTTTTTTTTTTTTCCCTTTCTAAAAACTGTTAAATCTGATGATGAACCAGTATTTGTTCATGCTCCATTATACTATGCTCCCAACATACCAGAAGAAAGAAAACTATGAACATCTGTGAGGGAAACTGAAATAACTGATTCCAAGAAGAAAAGGAAGCTTGACATTTGAATTCATTGGAAAGTTTTGCTGTCCATCTTGTTGAGGCACTTGGGGTTAACAGTAGTCCATAACCCCACTTGGCAGTGAGTGGATTCATTTGTAACTCATTTAGAACAAAGGAATTTAGTAACCAATGAGGAAAGAGACAGTCACAAAAATGATTTTAGAGGTATAAATATAGGAACATCTTCCCATGCAACTGCTCATGAGGAAAGGTGTTAGTCTCCCTCTGAGATTTTTAGCATTACACACAACTCCATTAGTACTGCTATCTGGGAATGTGAATTATAGCAATATATTTTATATAGATGCACTAGCATATTTGTTGAATTTTAAAGGGCTGTGAGAATTGGAGTGAGGCTGTGTATTGCAATATATATCATGAAATGAAGAACAGATGATCTGAGAATGAACATTTGTTGGAAGGATCTCTCTGGGCTTAAATATTTATTTTACTTCCTCTAACTCCCTCCCTTTTGACAGAGTATATGCTTGCCAAAATCTACAGTATGAAACTATGCAAAGTTTGTGACAAAATCACCTCAAATTGCTACCATAAATTATTACCTCCTACATAGTCCTTCTTTTCAGTGTGAAATTAATCAAGAAAGCAACTTATTCTTTCTAATTAAGGAGCTGGCTTGAAATGTTTTATTTTAGGTGTAAAAGGGGGTACTGATTTCTGAGGGAAAATACAGGGCCACCCTACACAATGTGTTGTACTTTTATTTCTATCTCTAAGGTGTGGTGTTTGATCCAAGGAAGGGAAGCCCCTTCTTGTTCAAGCCAAGTAAAACTCCACACTGTGAGAACTATCTTGAAGAAAATATTGATTTTTCTTAAATCAATAAGATAAATAAGATAAATCAATAAAAATTCACAATGCAGGTTTTTAGGAGACTCTGAGATACTAACTTCTTCTCCTCATCCTCTTCCTCCGTTCCCGCCTTCTCCTCTTCTTCCTCCTTCTTTCCCAGGGCATGATGATAATCCCATGATATTTGATTCTTTGATATTTCTTAGATATTTATGTGTTAAGGTAAATTTATCCTCAGCTCCTCCTCCTATGCAGTGCAAATATTCACCTCTCTAGCCATCTTTTTGTCCATTCGTCTTTCCATTTATCTGTTCATCTAGTCACTTTCAACTTAGAATGCATGTTTATTGAGAACTTACCAAATGTGTATTCTACACGATTCTGAAATTTCATTTAGGAAAAGTGATTTCTGCCATTGAAAAGTCATCAGCAGAGTTGCACAAAATGTCATTTACTTCACTTTTTCTAAAATTTACCCAAGGACTATGCAAGGGGCCTATTAGAATAAGACTAATCAATGCTCTACACCTCATCTCTCAGTTTCCATCTCACATGGCCCTAGAGGCTCACAGTGCACCAAATTTCTACTTCAGGCACATTCTTCAACCCAGTTATGTAAGTACTTTGAGTTCCTTGCACATTTGATCCGTGAAATTTCTTGTCTAGATAATCTCATTCATGTTATTCCATTGGTCTTGAACAAGCTTTTTCCAGCTCTAGAACCCTGATCAAATTCCAAATCTTTCATGGAAATATTTTTTCATTTCTTATTTTCTCCCTCCCTCCTCCTTTCCTTCTTTCCTCTCTTCCTTCCCAATGCAAAAGTAATCTGGCAATTTTTCATAATCCTCTTGCCACTCTACTTTTGTGTATGAAGAAGGAAAAAGAGTACCCTTGCTATTCTAGGAATGTGGAGATTTGTACCACTATACTTTGGACCTTAATAAAAATACAATCATGCTTTGCAAACAGTGTTTAAAGATTAGAACTTGCTTTACTCTTCTATAATGTATTTATAGAGTTACTCTTAAAAGTAAGAAAAGAATTGTAGCATTCTTGTATTTAAAAGCAGTTAATGATTTTTCATAGCCCTTTAGAATAATTGTAATATTGTAAGCCAGACAGTCAAGGTCATTTAAAACCTGGCTTCTGTTTAGCCTTCTGGTGGCATCTTGCAAATCTTTCAAAGCCTTCTAAATCACATAAAATTTCTTAGGCATATGTATGATCACATGTATAAGCCTTTTTATAGCTGTTTTTTTCCTCTGAAATACATCCATGTCCATAGTCTACCTGCAACCTCCTGTCCTATTTATTGTCTTATTGCCATGACAAAACACTATAACAGTGTGAAAAAGCAACTTACAGAATTTAGCTATTTAACGGGGGCCTTGCCTACAGTTTCAGAGGGTTAGTCTTTGATAATGAAGGTAGGGGGCATGGTGCCAGAAGGTAACACACTACCACCAACAAGGCCACATCTCCTAATTATTTCTAAAAAGTTCAACAGTCCACCAACTGGAAAACAAACATTCATATATAGGAGCCTGTAAAAACTATAGTCATTCAAACCATTCACCTCCTGATCCTCTTCCAGGTCAAAGTTTTTGAGCCACTTTCTTTAGGCAACCTTCCTGGTCCCACAAGACCCAAGTGTCTTAAATGCTCTTCCATAATTTTTTGTATTTTTGCTAATGAAGCATGCTGGGTACACTTCCTATGTTCACAAGTAATAGGTATGAACAGTATGTATTCATATTTAGTAAATGCTTGTTTAGTTATGGAGGTTGAGTTCAGTTGCTATAATTTCTGTCAGGAAATGCCGAGGCCAGGTAGTCATAATTATGATTTACCACATGGTCAAACAGCACGTAGGATTTGGAGAGAAGCAGGTGATAGCTACAGCTATTTATCTCTATCCAATGTGCACAACTCCAATTTTTCTTGATTTTTATCTGAAGCACAGTTTCTATAACTGCAATGAGTATGGATCCAAAGCACCTGTTTGCTAAGAGGTACATTAGCAATGAAAAGCTCAGGACCCAAGCTAGCCTAAACAGATTTTCTATTTAGGTTTTCTTTGGGTTAGATTTTTTATGTTTCAAACTACTAAACTGTAATTTAACCCATAGATGAGTTTCTCAGTAGCTATGCCAATAGTGACCATGACCTTGCTGATCATGTCATTTCTGAAGGATATCCAAATTCTAAAATAAATGTTAAATGGATCCAAGGTTAGTAGATTACTCTCCCTAGAAGTGAGTACTTGTGAAAAGATGTGTACAATTCACAAATCAGAACAAATCAAACTAGTTTATTTCATAACTAGTACATGTGTGTGCTTGTTTGCATGCATATGTGCACTTGTATATAAGGGGACGTTATTCCTGTGATTGTACATTGGATTTTAATGTGAATTCAACTACATGCTGGACTCTCAGTTTGAAGTAGACACTTCTAAGTAATATATTTAAAACATAGCTCATATTTCTTTGTTTTTAAAGTTATCAACAATTTGCATAGTTGAATGGGAAAAAAAGCAGAAAACTAGGAAAGTGGACCTTTAGAAATGATGAAGGGACCTCAACTGTCTAAGCAAAGTCTCAGTGATGAAAGAGGCAGATTTACTTGGTTCCTTAAAATTTTCAGAGGGAAAGATTCTATGGCTCTTTTCAGTAACTAGAATTTTGGCTGCCTTGAAGTTGTTCAGTTTCTTCTGGAATTCCCTCTGCTGCAGCAATCTGAACTATTTTCCCTTGGGATCTTGACACAAAGTGACATTATTGAGTGTGCTATAATAAATGAAGCAGGCTTTCAATTGTCACCATGAATAGGCTAGAAAACAGATGAAGATATGAGTAAATAAAATCTAATATTTTCTCCAAAAATCATAGCTAGTAATAATTTTTACTTTTTTCTTCAACAAACCATTGAAAGGCTACTTACTAAAAGCAAGAAGTACATTTAAGTTTGTTGGCTTCTTTTCTTTACTCATTTATGGTTGAGGTAAAGATATCATTGATATTGCAGAAGACTGTAAGATGGTAAGAGGGAAAGAAGCATGGATGTGGAGAAACTGGAAGCTATTTTTATGTATTTACAAAATTTTCCAGCTGGGGCTTATTAATCTGCTTTCTTTAACTGTCCTATGACTTCATTTAGCATTTGTAAGTTGTTCAATCACTGTGTGTAATATTTTGGATGTGTGACACACCCTTGTGAATACTATTCTTCATTGAGCAATGGTAAAAGTCATTTTGACCTTCAAGTTGGAGTAGGTGTTACAAAGAAATTTCAGCTGCCATTGTGTGTGTGTGTGTGTGTGTGTGTGTGTGTGAAAATGTGACAATAAAATGATAGCTTTTCCCAAGTAATTAAAAATGTAGCAAATTAAAATCATGCAAATTTACATAGAATAGAAGACCCTCAAATTTTGTATTTCTTGACTGGTAAGATTAAACTCCCAACAAAAGTGTGAATTAATGCAAATGCTAGCATGGCATCTCTGAAATCATTTTCTACTTTTACCACCAAGAAGAGAATATAGAAAAGTAAAAATACATGGTGTCAGGCCAGTCTCCACTGCTCTTGTCATGTGTCCAAGCAACAAAGCATATTTGGAGACCTTGGAGAATGAGCAAATTCCAGGTAGCACAGATAAGGCTCTGAATGCAGGCTTTTTGATTGTTAGTTTTTTTGCAGACAGGGTGTTTTTTGTTTGTTTGCTTGTTTATTTTCCTCTGTGTAGCCCTGGATGTCCTAGAACTCACTCTGTATACTAAGCTCACCTTGAAGTCAGAGACAGTCTTCAACCAATTATTCTTTGCCTAGAATGTGATAGGAGATCTAACTGGTGATAGGCCCAGGTCTTGAAAGATTGATTCTCAAGAAAGTTACCTTATGAATTGGAGTTCTAGGCAGTTCAATGTTCAGACATTCCAGACTTATAATTATTTGCTTTATAATTTGTATTTTCCTTTATGTCAGAGTGAAATGCTAACACATTCAGCAGAAACTATACTCCAGATTTTGAATTGTGGGTCTTTTCCTGTCTAATACTATGTGGAATGGAACTGTCTTCTGAGGGCAAGCAATGGTGATGGGCTGTGTCTCCTAGTTAGTCATGACATTGTGAAGGGAAAGAATCAACATTGTACAGTGTTCTGTGCTGGCCTCCAAGTTAAGATTATTGAAGACATTTTGAACTTATAATGCTTTCAACTTATGAATTTATCAGAATGTTATAAACTCATCATAAGTCATGCAGTGTCTGTATATGTTTATGTGTACATTGTGCATGAGTGCATATGTGTATATGTAGCTTTGTAGGCATATGTGAGTATTACTGTTCACATACATAATGAATGTTCAAATATACATTTTCATGGATTTACAGATGTGGATATGAGGTACAGAGTCAACGTCATGTAACTATGGGCTTACCACTCACTGGTAGTCAATTTCTGAGATTCACTTTCTAAAGGCTTTGGTGTCTCCATCCTTCCTTGAAGTATCCCTCTTTATTATCTGTAGGAGTCATCCTAGAATTGCTAGCAAGTTCCCCTGACCCCAGTACAAAGGTTATCTGCATCTTTCTTCTCTTTGTCCTGCTTGATTGGGATCACGTGCTCTGACAGTAACTATCTTAATTACTTTTGGGTTCCTGTGAGCCCAACACCTGACAGAAAGAACTTAAGCTAGAAAAGATTTGTTTGGCTCACACATTTCAGTCTATAACACAGGAAAGGCAGGTGTAGTGGTACCAGGGGCTCCACTATGGCCTTTGAAGCCTGCATCTCAGTGACCTAGTTCTGTCAGCCAGGCTTTGACTCTTAAGGTTCTGCAGTCTTCCAAAATAGCACCACCCACTGAGAAAAAAAAATGTTTAAAGCATGTGACTGTAAAGTTCCATTTTCTACAGCAGTCCTCATTGCTAACTGAGGTCTCTCATTCACAATCCTGGGCTGGAGATGTCTACAGGTTATGGTCAGATATGTGTAAATTCATCTGTTTGGATCTTGAAAGCCTCAATGCTAGTTTTAAATGGTCTCAACTGATTGTGTTAACTGCAAGAAGATGAAGGCATCTGGATTCCAGATGGACAACTGCCAGTGCTTCTTATACAATGATCACAAGGAACAGCACTTTGAAGATCACCTCTTCTCTGCTTTACTTATCACTTTCCCTAAGCAAACAGCAGCATTGCTTCTCATCACTGCCTGCTCATTTACCGACTATCTCACTGACATTAAATATTTTGCAACTAGCAAATGCAAATGCTTGTGCTTTACTTTTATGAAGATTCATGTAAGATACAATTTCCCTCAAATGTTTTGCATTTTAAAAGCTGGAATCATCTGTCAGAAATAAATGTCTATCTGTTAAATCAAAGATACAGAAAAATACAGTGCTTGAAAACTACGTTTCCATAAGAACAGAAGTTATAATGACCCATAAAGCCATCCCTCTAGTACAAGCTCTTTATTCTGTTTAAACCACTTCCCATTTCTGTAACCCACTCTTTCCTGACAAAAAATGTATTCATTATTTTTTATTTCTCTCAGATGAAGATCACTTATTAAAGTCAATGTTTTATACCTCAGCCATGTTGAAAGTATTGCTACATTTTCTGAGCAGGCATGCTGAGTAAGACGGGTGAGAAAGATATGTGCTATGGGTTAGCATTAGTATAATAAGTCAGGGTGAGGGATAAGTTGAGCTTAAGTTTAGCCTGTCACATTCTTGGAGCTCCAGCGGGCATGTGTACATGTGAGTTCTTCCACAGTGGCTGAAGGCCAAGCCCTTCTGTTCTTGCAGCAAGAATATCTGTCATGGTCCAAGCCTGGGAGACTGTGATCTTGGCTGAGCAGAGTCTCTGCACCTGAGTAGAGTTTGTTGGAACAAATCTTGAAGAAGTTGGCAATAAGAAGCCATTTGCTGACAGTACTGCCCACTTCTGGATGTTCATCATTCTTTGAAGGAAGTCTAACTTTCACATCTCTGTGTTCACAGCATACAGATATAGGTTATCATAGCAGGTTCTCATACTTTCTCTAAGTATTTTTGAGAACTAGAATAATAGTGACTTGCACACTCTTGGATAGAGGGTTTAAGGATATCTTTCCCATGCATCACAGGGTGTTTGGCTGAATAGCATTGACCTCTACCCACTAACCCCCAGCAGTGTCTCCTTGCTGCTTCCTTAGATTGTAATAATCACAAATGTCTGCAGATTTTGGCAAATTTCACCCAAAAGACAAAAAACATCCTGGATAAGATCTATTGTATTATGTGGATAAAAGACAAAAATATAGTTTTACTTTCACAGTTTAAATCAATGATACGATTTAACAGGGAAAATAAAAATTCATCCTTTTTGTTATAAAGATTTATTTACAAATACAGTATGATTCCAGAAGAATAACTGACAAATAGGTTAGGAAAAAGGAATTCTGTGCTTAGAACTAGAAGTAAAAAAGCAATCATTAAATTAAATGACTGTGTGTGTGAATAGATATAATAATTGCTGACCATCTTTTCCTGTGCTTTCCTGTCTTGACTCTGATGTATCTGCAGCCCAAGCAATTAATAATCTATGTGAGGATATTGTTTAAAAGGTGTGCTGGCTGGTCTTATGTCAACTTGATATAAACTAGAGTCATCTGAGAGGAGGAAAACTCAACTGAGAAAATGTCTCCATAAAGTCCAGCTGTAAGGCATTTTCAATTAGTGATTGATGGGGGACCCTAGCCCATTCTGGGTAGTGGCATCCCTGGGCTGGTAGTTCTGGGTTCTATAGAAAAGCTGGTCAAGCAAGCCACAGGCTGCAAGCCAGTAAACAGCACCCCCTCCATGGTCTCTCCTGCCTCCAGGATCCTGCCCTGTCTGAGTTCCTGTCCTGACTTCTTCCAGTGATAGACTATGAACTGCAAGGGTAAGCCAAATAGACCTTTTTCTCTCTAACTAGCCTTTTGGTCATGCTGTTTTAATTCAGCAGCAATAGAAACTCTAATACAAGGGATATCCAACTAATTTAGTAAACTGAACGAAAAAGAAAGAAAAAAATCTAAAAATTTGAAATAAATGCTTTTATTCATCAATCCATTCCCACCTCTAGTTGCAGATGACAGCAACTTTCATCTCAGCAGCTGATATTTAAGTGATGCTGGTATCTTACAAGCTTCACCAGGTTAATGTTTATACTCTGTCAGGTGTGGAAATCAAATATGTGAAAATGGAATTGAGGTACATCTAAATGACAGGCATTACATTTCCACAAACATCTTCTTCATGAGCCCTGAGAAGTAGTGGGGAGGGTTTCAGAGCATATAAAGTGGATTTCCCATAACAATATGGGTTAGAAACTGAAACATTCTCCCAAAAATAAAAGACAAAATTTTCTCTGCCTGAAAAATGTGTATTTATGATATCTCCATGAAATAAATAAACCGCACCATTCCCATTTCTGAGCAGCAGTGTGGATTAAAGAAAGGAAAAATAAGCCAAGTAAGGAAAGATAACATTGAAATTTTTTGTAGAAAAAACATTTTAATTTTAGAAAGTTAAAGATAAAATTTAAAGTTTTATGTATTTATAAATAATTCATATTGCTTTTCAATGTTTGTCCTTTCACAAATTTTGGCAGGTACTTTTCTACATAATGAATTTTGCACCTTTATTAGTATCATATGATCTGCATTAATATAATTAAATCTGCAGGAACTTAGAGGTAGTCTAAGCCATGGATATATACTAATTTAGAATGTGTCTAGCCTACTGCAAACATTGTTTCTATAAACTGTTTTTGAAAAAATAAGAATCAGGGTAATCATTATTCAATCCTTTTGATCAGGTTTCTTCCTCCCCCCCCCCCACAGGGAGCTAACACGAATCAGATTGATCATGTGTGTCAGACTGAATAAAATGAAGAAAGACATGTGGATGGTAATAGCAAGTTGCAGATAATACTGTGGCTGGGCCCAGACATTGCACCCTAAACTATGTCTTCCTATATGGCTACATATCTCAGAGTCCTTTACAGTGAAGCGTCCCATGCTTTTGACCTGATCAGATTTTTTTAAATTGGAAAGGACCTTTTGACTAAGTCAAGAGTGGAACTCTACAGAGATGGGCTTAACTCAGAGCAATAAACAGTTTCTGTTGGCTCTGTATGGATAGACTGGTCAGCAGGGGACACTGAGCAAGTTAACTGGGTGGGTAATTCCACCAGCCAGCAGCCTCCAGCTTTGCTGGCCTTCTAAGCAATGCTTGTTCTTTTCTTTGGAGAGCTAGAGAACTCCCCACCTCCTGGTATTGGTAGTGAACACTTCTCATTGTAAATAGCATAGTTATAGTGAGGCTGGTATAGCAAAGTTTATCATAAGTTTATGTCTGCAAAGTTGTGTTCATTTCAACATTGTTCTTGTTCCATATCCTGTCGCAGGTAGGACAGTGTCTAAGGAAGTTCTTTCAAGGCACAATTGATCCATCAGGGTAAATATAGCCTGGCCTCCAAGATGCAGAAAGAAAAATTGGATGTGGGGATGTGAGCAGGTCACAGGAGGTGGCTGAGAGAAGCAACAGAAAAGAAAATGACATAGGTAAAACTCTATGAAATGCTTCCAAGTCTTTCTACCTTTGCTTAAGAAGACTATTGGGAACTCCCAGTTTCCAGATTTCCTGAGATCTCTGTGTGATTCTCTCATTGTTGACTATGTTACTTATTGGGAGAATTAACTGCTGGTGTTAGTGTTCAATATCTTGGTGAGTATTGGAGGTATAAATACACATGAGGACACTGTGCTAACCTGAGTATTTTATTAGTACATTTTCAGAAAATGTCTCTTCCAGGTCCAGACAGGGCCCATATTTTCAGTTCAATACAGATCATCAGTCACTCATAAGAAGTAGAAAGATCAGTCACAGGAGAGAACCCTGAGTGAGAGGATGGAGGTGAGGAAAAGCAGGCGCCAGCTTTACCTAGCAAAGGGCTCAGGAAAATCTTTTCTTTAAGGGCCATCAGCATAGAAATGCCAATTCTAAATAGGATAAGAGTCAGAAACTGTGATTTACGCATGTCTAGAACAGGCCATGAACACAACATTTTTTCTTATTCCTCACATGTTCCCTAGAAGGTTGACCTCACAGAAGATCCCAAGACTGTCAGTGCTTCTGTTCAAGGCCGGCCCTGCCTCACAGTGAGTGTGTCAAGGGTCTCAGGTCTTAAATTCATTGTACCTTTGTTGTAGTATGTTTTTCCCAGCCTGTTTGGGGCTGGAGGTTTATGACCTGGCACGCGTGTGGCGCCGACGGTTTGGAACCTGGTCTGTGCGCCCATGGCTTTTGTCCCCTAAAAGAAATGAATCACACGTTTATATACTTTAACACTGTTTGGCCCATGTCTTATGCCCATTACTAGCTAGCTCTTTCTTCTTAAATTAACCCATTTCTATTAATCTTCCCGCCACGTGGCTCAGCCCGTGGCTGGCCAGTACCTCTTACATGTCTGCTCCTCTTGGGGGTCTGATGCAGAGTGAGTAACTCCACCCTCCTTCTACCTGGCTACCTCTGATTCTCCACCCACTTCTACGGTGCCCTGCATGGGTCCAAACAGTTATTTATTTACATCGTACAGAGAACATTCCACCACATACCTTTCCAATTTTTGCCAAATCATAATGAAAAATATGTGTTGAGCTTACTAAAATACTTGCTGAATTAGGATTTATTACTTTATATTGTTTAAATGATATTTATGTTATTTTTATCTCCACTAGGAAATGTAACCTAGTGGTTATGGATTTGGATAGGGAAGTAGATATTTAATTGTTTGACTAAGGGGCATAAATCACCCGTCTCTGCAAAAGGGAAAAGTTTCCACCCAGATCACAAGCTTGGTAAGAATCCTACAACATTAATATGTAAATCATTACTTATAGTAAATCTTATGCAATAATATTTACTTTAAAAGTTGTTTATTTTGCAAAATGAGCTCAGGGACAGGACAAATTTTTATGATTTGCACTTAATCAATTTCTTTAGAATTTGCCCACTCCACTTCCAATTTTCTGGAAGAAAAAAAAGGATATATAAATGGTAAGATCTCAAATTGGATGAAAAAACATACAAGGCAGGGGCGATGGCTCATTCTGCAAAGTGCCCACTGCTTAAGCATATGAGCCTGTGATTTGGTCCTTGGTGCTCATATACAAAATAACCAGAACATGGCAGCACATGTTTGTAACTCAGTTCGGGTTACACAGATCCCCAGAGTCTAGAGAGCTGAATAAGTGAGTGCTTTAGTTCAAGGCTCTGTCTCAAAACTGCAAGCCACGCGCCACAGAGGAGAGTATCTAATGTCAGCCTCTGGCCCTCGCACATCCACACTCACAACTGCACACACACAAATAGCAAAACAATAAAGCTGAAAAGAATGCACAATGAATGTGGTGATATTCTTTGCTTTTGGTGGTATAAATACTGCATGTGCATTAGCTAAAGGGAAAGTGATATAAACAAAACAAGAATAAAAAATTGACAAAATAAGTATTTTTTTCCTGAGAACCTTTTATTTTTAACAATGTGTATTAACTCCAATTAGCTGTTCACAGCATATTGTCAAGTAAAGATCTTAACCACTTAGATTTGTGTTTTCCATGAGGATGTTATGGAAGTGTATTTGAACTGGTTCATTATTTCTTTTATAATGTAGTTTGTACTGATTTATTCTAATTTTTGCCATTCAAAGTATGTGTGTGATCCAGTAACAAAAATATCTCCAGGAGCTTTCTAGAAAATTAAGAAACTTTAATCTAGAAGATTCTTTATTTCAAACTGAATCAGAGACAAATGAGTAAATGCTTCATAAATTATCTTGTTATAAGATAATAATGAATTGGTTTTTCTCAAACTTCATATCTGTTTACATTTCACAAACTATATGTGTGTGTATGCACTTGTATATAGCTACACATTCTTCTGTATGCCTACAGAAGCCAATGGACAATCTGGGAGTCATTCCTTAGGTCTTGTCTTTCTTGATTCTGTTGTTGTTTGTTTTGAGCAGGACTGCTTATCAGCCTGGAACTCATCATAAGCTAGTGATCCTTGGAGATCGATAGATCGATCTCAAGCATATGCTACTTCCTTGTCTGACTCTTTAAAATAATGCAGGTTCTGGGTATTGAGCTGAGGTCCTTATGTTTGTAAGGCAAGCACTTTACTGACTGAGCTAGTTTTCCCATTCAATTTTAATTTGTCATCATCTCTTTTAAAAAGACCTGGGTCATCAATTTTAGAGAAAAGCTTATTGAAGTTATGTCAAATTTTTTTAATTATTTTAGCAAGGATGACTGATAAGATGTATATGAAGGAGGTTTGACATCTTGACATTTCTTGTATCTGGAATATTATCTTTTTTTAGTCATAAATAATAATTTCCTCCACTTCTCAATAGAAACTGACATGCAATGCTTTATTCCTTGAATTAGCAACTGTAGATAGATCTCCAATATGTATATAATGGACATTTGGTTACTATTTGACTAGTATAAAATCCTCACATACTGTACAGTGTATTCGTAGGCTATGTGCAGGTTTTGGTTCATATAGGCAAGAATGTATAGTAGCAGAAAATACTACTTGGTTATTACTTTCTACATCTTACATTTCTCACACCTACTTCTTCTTTTTGTGTGTTCTAGACAATAGTTCTAAGAAGTTCAATCTTGTATTATCCAACAGTAACAAGATAAAATAAAAATGACATGAGTCAACATTTGTCTGAAACTCCCTTAAGAGTATGATATATTGATGAATCTTTTTATTCTTGTTTTCTTTTTAAGGTTGTGTAATGCAGTTATCTGGACAGTGTGCCTAATTGTGCTTATTTAAAAAATACTTCCCATAATGACACTAATGTAAAATAATATCTTTGACATTGTTTATTTGCATATGAATATCCAATTATTGCACAATTGAACTATAAATTTTCTGAAGGTAAAATTTCATCTCTTTTCTTCACTGTTGTGTCCTCAGGTACCAGAATAGCACCTTGAATGTGTCATATCATAAATATTTTTTCTTGAATGAATGAATAAACCGAAAATAGTAAATTGTCTTCAAAATTCATTTAAATAGTTAAGTCATTCCTTATTGGTAGCATTTTGTTAAAGTGTGTTTGAATAACAAGATTCTCCCTGGAAATAAAATCTATTTAAAGACTTATCTAAACAAGATCTAATAGAAGTCAGGGCTAATTGTGAATTTTGAAAACACTGTAGGATCAGCCTCTGCAAACACAGTTTACCTGTGGCCCACTTATTGTATGGTTTTTCACTGTCATTAGTCACAGGCAGATGATGTCTCTTAGGCTTCTTCTTCTTCTTCTTCTTCTTCTTCTTCTTCTTCTTCTTCTTCTTCTTCTTCTTCTTCTTCTTCCATTCCTTGCTTTGGCCCTATAAAGTTGGATTACAAAAATGTCATTCACAGAGACTTTTTTTCTGCTTTTTATCTGTGGTGCTCCTAGTCAAGCTAAGCCAATTCATCCAAGCCAGGGTTCCTTCCCTCCGCTCTGAGATGGCTGTGTTTTATAGACATCGGACAGACTCATAATCATTAACTTATTTTCCTCCTTTTGCCTTGGAAAAAAAATGCCATGCTGATGGTGTGTGTAGGTCAACAGACAGAAGTGTGAAATGGCATCTTCCCCCTTGAGAGGCTGTTGGGGACAAAGTCACTGACATTCTCCCCTATTTCCCTCAAAAAGAACTGGAAAGAAATGTGGTTTTCCTAAAGTCCAACTTAATTCTATAGCTTATAGAAACTATGAAATATTACTTTAAAATAAATTTTTAGAGATTTCTTTATTTTAATATTATTTATCTCTGTGGGTTTATGAAACATATGCATACAAATACCTGTGAAGGACAGAAGTCACTGGATCCCCTTGAGCTGAATTATAGAGAGTTGTGAGCCACCTGACTTGTATATTGAAACCTGAACTTGGGTCCTCTGGAAGACCACTAAGCACTCTTAATCTTTCTAGCCCCAGAAATTAATTTTATAATATAAAATGAAAATGTAACCCCACATTCTTATATTTGACTTTATTCTCATTTTGTAATTATCAACTCCCCCTTTTCTTATGGATTAATAATCTTATCATTGTGTCCATCTGAAGCTCAATGGGGCAATGCATTTTATTCAGAAACCATGATCTGAGGACTAACTTATGTAAGTTTACAAATTACGAAATATAACCCATACCTAGCTAGAAGAATATATTTATATTTTAAAAAAAAACAGATTTGAGTGAACTGGACCAAAAGATAATAATTCTTGAGGGTTTCCAAAAGAAATCAGTTATACAACCAATTTGCAATGAAAACAAATCCGTACAGGGTTTAAGGTAAGGGACACACTCCAAAGCAAAGGGTATTTGTGTAAGCAATATAGTAGACTGACAAATAGATAAGGGACTTCAAAAACGAGTTGCAATTCTGTCATTTCCAAGTTGTAAGATATCAACAGATTATTTTACTTTTTGATTTAAGACTTTTGTCATCTACATTAACACAGACATAAGGGATAAGAGGGAGTGGAGGTGAAAGAGAAGCTAATTCACAGATTTTTTTTGCAATGATTACTTTAAATGATGCATGTAAATTTAAGTAAACTTTGTCATTCAATATGCCCTAAACAATAATTTCACACATATTACCTTGTAGTTTATCGATCTGAAATTTTAACTGTTTTTTAATCAGTGTATATAAAAATCAACATCATATTAAGGGTGAAAGTTACAACATATACCCTGTTAAACCATGCTGTAAGAGTATGCCTTGAAGCCCATTCCCTTCAGAGGAACACCTAACCCAGTCTTGATATTAGGATGAGAAAATCAGACTGGCCTGGAGTGGATGTACCATTCTGAGCTGACCCACCTTGGGAATTCTTGCCCTTTTGGAGAAGGGAATTGGAAAGTAGAAGGCCACAGGCTGACTGGAGGGATTGGGAGGAGGGAAGGGAAGGGAAGCAAAGGGATACATGGATAAAAAAAAGATTTCATTTCATACAGTAAAAATTGGAGAAATATTGCCAAACTCTTTTTATGAGTCCACAATTACCCTAATACCCAAGCCACTCAAAGACACAACAAAGAAAGAGAATTACAGACCAATTTCCATCATGAATATTTATGCAAACATTTTCAACAAAATTCTGGCAAACCGAATCAAACAGCAACTTATATGTTAATACAAAAAGTTATTCACCACGATCAAGTAGGCTTCATCCCAGAAATGCAGGGATTGTTCAACATATGGAAAACTATAAATGTCATCCACCACATAAACAAATTGAAGGGAGAAAAAAAAACATGATTATCTCCTTAGATGCTGGAAAAGCCTTTGACAAAATCCAACACTATTTTATGATAAAAGTCCTGGAGAGATCAGGAATACAGGGAAAATACCTAAATATAGTAAAGGCAATTTACAAGAGCCTACAGCCAACATCAAACTAAATGGAGAAAAACTAAAAGCAATCATACTAAAATCAGGAACTAGACAAGGTTGTTCCCTCTCCCTTTACCTATTCAACATAGTTCTCAAAGTTTTAGCCAAAGGAATAAGAGAACAAAAGGAGATTAAGGGGATACAAACTGGAAAAGAAGTCAAACTATCTCTCCTTGCAGATGACATGATTGTATACATAAGTGAACCACAAAATTCTACCAGGGAACTTCTACAGCTGATAAACACCTTCACAATGTAGCAGGATACAAGACTAACTCAAATAAATTAGTAGCTCTTCTATACACTAAAGATAACAGGTCTGAAAAAGAAATTAGAGAAACATCACCCTTTATTATAGCTGCAAATAACATTAAATACTTTGGAGTAACAATAACCAAAGAAGTAACAGATCTTTAAATCACTGAAGAAAGAAATTGAAGAGGATATCAGAAAATGGAAAGATCTCCCATGTTCCTGGATAGGTAGGATCAACATACTAAAAATGGCAATTCTACCAAAAACAATCTACAGATTCAACACAATTCCAATCAAAATCTCTACACAATTTTTTGCAGACATTGAAAGAACAATACTCAATTTCATTTGGAATAACAGGAAAGCCAGGATTGCCAAAACAGCTTTACTCAACAAAAGAACCTTAGGAGGCATCACCATCCCCAACTTCAAGTTATAATATAGAGCCACAGTAATGAAAACAGCCTGGTACTGGCATAAAAACAGACTTGTGGATCAATGGAATTGAATTGAAGATCACGATATTAACCCAAAAACCTATGAACACCTGATCTTTGACAAAGAGGCCCAAAATATTCAATGGAAAGAAGATAGTATCTTTAACAAATGGTGTTGGCATAGCTGAATGGTAATGTGTAGAAAAATGTAAATAGATTCAAGCCTATTACCCTGTACAAAATTCAAATACAAGTGGATCAAAGACCTCAACATAAACCCAGTCACACTGAACTTGATAGAAAATAAAGTGGGAAATACCCTCCAACGCATTGGCACAGGTGACCTCTTCCTAAATATAACACCAGTAGCACAGACACCAAGAACAGCAATCCATAAGTGGGACCTCCTGAAACTGAGAAGCTTCTGTAAAACCAAGGAGAAATGATAGACTACCAAATGGGAAAAGATATTCACAGTGGACTGATCTCTAAAACATATATAGAACTCAAGAATCTAGAGCCCAAAACCTTGAATAACCTATTCAAAAAATGGGGTTCAGAGCTAAAAAGAGAATTCTCAGCAGAAGAATTACAAATGGCTGAAAGGCACTTGAAAAAGTGCTCATCATCTTTAGCCATCAGAGAAATGCAAATCAAAACAAGTTTGAGATACCACTTGACACCTGTCAGATTGGCTAAGATAAAAGACACACATGACAGCCTATGCTGGAGAGGTTGCAGAGCAAGGGGAACACTTCTCCATTGCTAGTGGGAATGTAAACTTGTTCAGCCACTCTGGAATGCAGTATGGAGGTTTCTCTGAAAACTGGGAATCAATCTGCCCTTGCTGGGGAGGAGATAAAGTATTGGGGAGAAGAGTAAGTGATGGGGAGGCACAGGAGGTGGAAGCCATGAACAAGGGGATACATGGCTAAAAAATATGACTTTATTCATAATTGAGAAAGAAAGTCAAAAAAAAAAAAAAAGAAATTTGACATGGATTACCAAGTGTCATTGGAGAACACTTTTTTCCCTCTCCTAGCAGGTGCCTGTTTCAAATAACTTATTGTTTGTGGTAGGATTTGTGAATAAATTCCTTTTCTCATTCTGGAAAAAAAAAGCAACCTGGGAATCAATCTCCCCAAGGATCCAACTATACCACTATTGGACATTACCCAAAAGACACACAATCGTATCCCAAAGACATTATCTCAACCATAGTCACAGCAGCATTATTCGTAATAGCAAGAACCTGGAAACAACCTAGATACTCCTCAACTGTAGAATGTATTAACAAATTGTGATACATCAACATAATGGAGTGCTACTCTGCAGTAAAAGGGGGGAAAAGATATCCTAGACAAAAAAAAATATATATATCTAAACAAAAAGCAAAGTACAGCCAAGCTGCAAACCACAGCCACTGAATAGCTTGGGATCTGAAGGAACTTAAGAGAGATATCCAGGGATTCCTGAGAAAGAGATAATGAGATCTCCTTAGCTAATGGGGAGCATAAAAGGTTGCAACCAAAAAGAGGTGGAAACTAATCATGATAGAAGGAGATATTAGGTGAGAGGAATAACAAGGAGGGAGAGTTGGAAAAATACCAGGTGCTAGGAAAACCTCCAAGATCTCACAGAACGTCCCTTGTCTAGGTCTCCAACCGATAGTGAAGGTGCTGCCTAAATGCCTAAGGATGTCCCCCATAATCAAATGAATAACCACCCTAAGTGCTATCACAGAACTTCCATCCAACAATGGATAGAGTTAGAGGCAGGGATACATGGCTGAGTCTTGGGCTGAGTTTCTCGTCCAGCTGAGAGCAGGGGAGGAGAGTCTATATGAGTAAGGGGATAGAGGTTATGAGACAAATTCTCACAATTATGAGTGTCAGAAGATCTGGAGAGCTCACTGAATCAAAAACAGTCACTGATGAACCATCAGGAAAAGGAACTAAGCCCTCCAAGGATAGGCAACTGTCCACTGACATGGGCAGTATGTGGAGCCTCAAGGGGAGAGATCAAACTGTGTTTCTGTGCACAAACTGGCACTTTGGAGCCCATTCCTTCCAGAGAAACACCTAACCCAGTCTTGAAATTAGAATTAGGAAATTGGACTTGCCTGGAGTGGATTCTGAGCTGATCCACCTTGGGCCTTCTTGCCCTTTTGGGGGAGAGGATGTGCAGATGGTGAGGAGGGAGGCTGAAGGCTGACCTGAATGGGTTTGGAGGGGCAAAGGAGGAGGAGGAGCAAGGGCATACATGGATAAGAAATTATAAATAAAAAGAATGGCTTTGAATTAAAAAAAATAAAGTCCATCATATGCAGAAGACAATCTAGATAAGGAATGTTTATTTGGTGCCAGAAGCTTGTAGAGGACGGATGAGGCTAAGTAATGAGTAGATAAGAACTAACAAATATCAGCAATGGGATTCGAGCAAATGGCAGAATAAGGTAAGATAAAATTTAAAATAGGAAATCAGATAGGATAGTATTGGAAACGTCTAGAAAATTGGTTCTCAACTTGTGAGTTTTAACTCACTGTGGGGAGGGGGGGAGTCACAAATCATTTATTTACATTAGGATTCTTTTTTTAAAATTTTTTATTTAAACTTTTTTAAGCATACAGTTTAAATATAAAGTAACCACAGTTCCCCCCCTCCTCCCACTCAAACCTTAACTTCCCCCTACCCCATCCCACTATCCATTCCACAAAGAGAACAAGGTCTCCAATGAGGAGTCAAGGAAGTCTGGGATTCACAACCAAGAAAAGTTAAGTAGCAAGGAAGAACCCA